>JAQZBX010065780.1:0-16236 GCA_029593785.1 Cabassous unicinctus
AATTCACCTAGCACCCCTCAACAGTGCCCATTGGATACCAGGAGTACCTTAATGGTGAAGTGCCACAGGGGCCCTCAAACCCTTGCTAATTATCCACTAACATCCCTCCAGAAGACTCTGTTTCCTCAGCTTGTACCTCCTCTAGGTGCCTCACAGGATCATTGCATATTCTGCTTTTCCAGAATAGAATTGTGCTAAATTATCTTCCCTCATTCCTACATGAATTTTCAAGAGCTGAGCTAAGCTGACAGGTTCAATAGCAACCAATAAAAATTCAATGCCAAAATGGAAGTAATCAGTGAAGCCCTTAATCACATTATATGATAATATAAACAAAAGCGTGAACTGAGGAAAGATGCCAACTCATCCCTGGGAAGAGAGATGAGCCATTTGTCTGATAGTTTAGAGCTGACCTTGTGAAGAGACCAGAGCAGCTGAGCCTGGAAAGAAATGAACCCTATGCCAGCCTACAGCTTAGACCAGAAGAACCTGGGACCACACAGCCTTAAGAGGAAGAAGGAAGGCTGAGCCTTCACAGAGATCGGCAACCATCTTTGGTGAGAAAGTACCTCTTATGGTATCTTGAGTTGGCCTCCTTAAGGCCTGGTAACTGTAAGCTTCTACCCCAAATAAATACCCTTTATAAAAGCCAAAAAATTTCTGGTGCTTGACATCAGCACCCCTTTGGCTGACTAACACCCACAATAAACCAGTGTCCCCTAAATATATCTAGAAATCTAGACAGAACATTTAGATAGAAGGTCAATAAGAAAACAGAGATTTTGAATAAATATGATAAATTAACTAGAACTATCATATATAGAACATTTCACCTCAAAAATTGGGATATACATTCTGATGAAGTGCTTATGGATCATTCACCTATTTTTCTCCAAAAAATAGGTCTCAATAAATTTACAAAGATTGAAATTATACAAAGCAATTTATAATATCATAAAGGAATAAAGCTGAAAATCACTAAGAGTAAGGGAATGAGAAAATTCACAACTATATGATGGTTAAGCAGCACAAAAACAAATAGTGGATAAAAAATAAACTGCGAGAAAATCAATAAATATTTCAAGATGGGTATAAATGAGAACAGAAAATTTCAAAATATATGAGATACAGCAAAAGCAGTGTTGAGACGGAAATTTGTAGACCTAAATTATTTCATTAAAAATGAAGAAAAAGATAAATTAAAAATAAATTTTCCATACCTGGAAGAACATGAAAATAAGAAGAGCAAATGAATCCCAAAGCAACAGAAGGAAAGAAATAATTTTTCAAGCAGAAATGAATTAAACTGAGAACAACAACAATAACAACAACAACAAACAAAATAAAACCATACAGAGAATCAACAAAACCAAAACTCAGTTCTTCAGGAAGATCAACAAAATTGCCAGTTAGCGAGATTGACAAAGGAAAAAGAATAAACAAATAAATAAATTCAGAAATAAGAGGGTGTGGCATTACTAAACACACAGAAATAAGAAAGATTATAAGAAGATACTATGAACAAATGTATGGCAAGAAATTAGACAACTTAGATGAAATGGACAACTTCCTAGACACATACAAAGAACCCACATTGATATGACAAGAAATAGAAGCCCTAAACAAATGAATCACAATTAAAGAGTTTGAATCAGTCATCCAAAACCTCTCAGGAAAGAAAGACCCTGGTGAATTCACAGGTAAATTCTATCAATCATTTCAAGAAGTTTAAGTACCAATCCTGGTCAAATTTGAATAGGAATGCATACTACTTAACTCATTCTATGAGCTCAACATTACCCTAATACCAAAGTCAGATAAAGGTAATATGAGAAAAGAAAAAAAAAAAAAATTACAGACCATTCTCTCTAATGAATATAAATGCAAAACTCCTCAACACAATACTTGTAAATACAATCCAACAGCAGATTAAAAGAATTATACATCATGATAATGTAGCTTTATCCCAGGCATGCAAGGGTGATATAAAAAAAGAAAATCAATTAAGGAAAATCACCATATTAACAAACCAAAGGAGAAAATCACATGATCATCTCTATTGATGCAGAAAACACATTTGACAAAATGTAGCGTACAATCTTGATATGAACTTAGATTGATATGAATAGAAGGAAACTTCCTCAACATTATACAGGGTAAATGTGGAAAACAGTCAGCCAACTTCATACTCAATGTTGGTAGCCTGAAAGCTTTCCCTCCAAGATTGGAAAAAAGACAAGGATGACAAGTGTCACCACTGTTACTCAATATTGTACTAGATGTTTAAATAGTATAATTAGGTAAGTAAAAGAGGTAAAAGGAATCCAAATGGAAAGGAAGAAGTGTAACTTTCACTATTTGCATATATCATGATTCCATATTTAGAAAATCCTGAAAAATGACAGTGAAACTACTAGAGCTAATAAATTCAGCAAAGTGGTAGGATACAAAATCAACATACAAAAATCAAGAGTGTTTCCATACCCTGGAAATATAAAACATAAGGAAGAAATCAGGAAACAATTTCAATTTAAAATATCATATAAAAGGATCAAAGATCTTGGAATGAATTTAACCAGATATGGAAAGGTTCTCTTCTCATGAAACTACACAATATTGCTAAAAGAAATTTAAAAAGACCTAAACAAATTGAAAGACATTCAGTGTTCAAGGACTGTAAGACAAAAGTTAGTAAAGTTGCTAATTCTACCCAAATTGATTTACCTATTCAATGCAATCCCAATAAAAATTCCAATAGCATATTTTACAGAAAAGGAAAATTCAGTTAATAAATTTATTTAGACAGGAAAGGGACACCAAATTCACAAAAATATCTTTCAAAAGGAGCATGAAGTCTGTGGACTCACAGTTTCTGATTTTAAAGTTCTTACAATTTCCACTCATTTCCAAAAATTTGCAAACAACCTTTTAACCAATTCTGCACAGATTCACCCTCAGGTTTCCATTCTCTACCCTCATTCTATTTTCTGGTGACCTATATTCTTATTATTAATTTCATGATTTTACATAATATATTTAATTTATAATAGTGCAATGATAGAATATTTGTCCTTTTGTGTCTGGCTTGATTCACTCAACATAATGTCCTCCAGGTTCATCCATGTTGTCATATGCCTTACAAGTTCATTTCTTCTTACCACTTCATAATATTCCATCATGGGTATACAACACAAATTTTAAATCATTCATCAGTTGATAGATACCTGGCTTGTTTCCAACTTTTGTCAATTATGCATAACACTGCTATGAACATCAGTGTACAGATGTCTGTTCATGTCACTGCTCTCAGTTCTTTTGTGTATATGCCTAGTAATGGTATTGCCAGATCAAACGGCATGTCTGTACTCAACTTCCTTAGGAACTGCCAAAGAGTCCTCTAGAGTGGCTGTAGCATTCTACATTCCCACCAACAATGAATAAGCATTACTATCTCTCCACATCTTCTCCAACATTTACATTTCTGCAGAAATAGCTGTTGGGATTTTATTGAGGTTGAGTTGAATCTCTAAATCAGTTTGGGTAGAATTGACATATTAACAATATTTAGTCTACCAATCCATGAACACAGAATGTCCTTCCATTTATTTATGTCTTCTTTGTTTTCTTTTAACCATGTTTTGTAGTTTTCTGAATGCTGGTCCTTTAAGTCCTTGGTGCAGTTTATTCCTAAATATTGATTTTTTTTAGTCACTATTATAAATGGCATTTTTTCCCTGATATCCTCCTCAGATTGCACATCAGTAGAGTATAGAAGCACTACTGATTTTTTCCATAATAATCGCGAATCTCACCACTTTGTTGAGCATGTCCATAGTTCTAGTAGTTTGTCGTGGATTTTTCCAAAATTTCTAGATATAAGATCATATCATCAGCAAGTAGTGAAAATTTTACTTCTTTCTTTCCTATTTGGGTGCCTTTTATTTCTTTATCTAGTTTAATTGCTCTAGTTAGAACTTTTAGCATGATATTAAAGAACAGTGATGAAAGTTTGCATCCTTGTTTTCTTCCTGATCTCAGTGGGAAAGCTTTTGGTCTTTCACTGCTGAATACAATCCCAGATGTATATTTTTCATATATGCACTTTACTGTATTGAGAATTCTAACATCTATTTTTTATTATGGAATGTTTTGATCAAGAAAGGGTATTGTATTTTGCTAAATGCCTATTCTGCATCAATAGAGAGGATAATGTGATTTTTCTTCAATTTATCAATATGGTTTATTACACTAATTGATTTTCTTGTTTTGAATGACCCTTGCATATCTGGGATAAAATACACTTGATTGTGTTGTATAAATTCTTTTAATATGATTTTGGATTTGGTTTGCAAGTATTTTTTGAGGATTTTTGTGTCTATATTTATTAGAGATATTGGTTTGTAATCTTTTTTGTAGTATCTTTATCTGGTTTTGCTATTAGGCTGATGTTATCTTCATAAAATGAGTTTGGTACCATTCTTTCTTTTTCAAATTATTAGAAGAGCTTAAGCAAGTTTGGTAATAGATCATCTTTGAATGATTGGTAGAATTCACCTGTTAAGCCATCTGGTCCTGGGTTTTTCATCTTTGGGAGTTTTTTATAACTCTTTCCATCTCTTCAATGGTGATTGGCTTGTTGAGGTCTTCTATTTCTTCTAGGGTCAGTGTATGTGGTTCATGTGTTTCTAGGAATTTGCCCATCTCACCTACATTGTCTAGGTTTTTGGCATACGCTTGTTCATAATATTCCTTTATGAACTCCCTTATATCTGCTGGATCAGTAGTAATGTACTACCTCTCACTTATGATTTCACTTATTTGCATGTTCTCTCATTTTTTTTTGTCAGTCTAGCTATAAGCTCTTTTACATTGTCAGTCTAGCCATAAGTTCTGTTCCTTTCCTTAGCAGAATTTTAAAGTATTATTTATGCTAACCCAGTGTCTTCTTAATATTCTTTATCTCTTTAGTCATTTTTCCTTTCAAATCTTTGAATTGATTTAGGAGAATTGTGTGATTTTCACTGATTAATTGTCTTAAAGCCTGTATCTCTTCAGGATATTTGATTTGTTCCTTTGGTTGGGCCATCTCTTCCTGTTTCCTAGTATGGCTTGTAATATTTTGCTGATGTTTAGGCATCTGAATATATTGATGAATTTATTCCAATGGCCAATTTCTCTCTATTTCCCTTTGCATTTTTTTCACAGCTTTTAAAAAATATTTGGCTCAACTTATTTTATGTCTTTAATATTGTCCACCTTAAGTTATCAAAATCTGGCAAGAGTCTCACTAATAAGATACAGACTTTCTCCCAGGAATTAGGGTACATAGAAACACCAAAACAGTTTTTGTCCATACAATTTCCAGACTTCCAGCAGATGGTGCTTGTCAGCACACCTTTCCCCAGAGGTGTTTCAATCTCCACTTTCCTGTGTTTTGGTCTGGCCATAGCCAAGAATCAAAGTGGGCTCTGCTGGCCAAATTCACTGAAGAGAAGCCCCCTGACTCCCCTGTCCCTTTTAACAGGTCACAGGGATGAAGATGTCTGTTCCACTCTCAGTCTGCTGCAGTGAACCAGGGGTTTTACCCCAACTTATAATCTTGGGGGTGTGGAAGGGGAACTCTTCCAGCTGCTGCAAGTATTTGGTAACTCACATTTGTTATTTTGGATTCTTGGTCTCTGTGTCACAAACCCTCCTGGGAGTTGTATAGCACTGTCCTGGACTGTTGACCCCCAAAACATGTCCCTCATATAGCTGTTGACCATTTCCCCATTGTTTTGTGAGACATTTGAGTCCTGCATGCCTACTCTGATGCCATCTTCCTGGAACGCCTACTCTATATTTTTGATGTATCACTTACATAATCCAAACCTTCTTTTAAAATAAAGAAAACATAAAAGTTAAAGTAAAATAAAGCACATAGAGATACCACTGTATGCTTAGTAGAATGTTAAAATAAAATGACAATTCTAATGATTGGTGTAGCTGGAGAGCCATTGGAAATCTCATGATTTTTTGGTTGGAATGTAAAATACTGAATATACACTTATACAACTCAGAAAATTTTAGTAAAGGGAAAATAAAACATATATTCATAAAAAGACTTGTACACAATTATTTATAGCAACTTCTTTTGAAAATAACCAATATGTGGAGATAACTCAAATTACTATTGCTTGGTGAAGCATTAACAAATTGCAGATATTGATATAATGGATTTCTATTCACAGAAACCACATGGGACTAATATAAATTTTTAAAAAATTATGTTAACAGAAAGAAGGTAATTCCCAAAGGCCACATACTGTATGATACTCTTTTATGATATTTGGGATAAGGCAAAGCTACAGCATCAGGAACCACTGTATGATGTGAGTGAGCAGAGGAATTTTTGTGAGTGGGGAATATTTTCTTTTAATTTAGGTGACACAATGCAAAATTTCTCATTTTAACCATGTTTTACATGTACACTTCAATTGTCTTAATTACAGTCACAGTTTCTTTATAGACTATATGCCCCAAACCATAGATTTACTGTTATTTTTATGCATTTACTTTTTAGTACTTGTAAAATGCAAAAAAGTGGCATTACATACAAAAATATGCAATATGATATTGCTGGCATTTATAGTTACTGTTACAACCCAACTTCTGAAGAGCATGAGTTGGTGAATCCAGGAGACCAAAGAACATAACTGGAATTTAGTCTGGCATAAATTTTATTAGGACTTATAAAGAAGAAAGGATCTCTGAAGGTAGCAGTTCAGAGAATGAAGATAGCACTCCACAATGAGATGAGAAAATGAGGGTTAATATATAAGGGGTTTTAGAACAAGGATATTCCACAGGGTATGAGAACAAAGTTCCTTCTAGTGTCACATGAAGAGTACACATGGGGTGTGGTGGTGTTTTCACTATTCTCATAGGAAGTAGATTTACCAAGGACATTTACTGCTTTGGGAAGATCATAGTTTACGACAATATCTATGCATTCTCTTCCCTCTGGGAAGGGTTGTTAAACTTTAACTTATGCCTGGGTCATGCAGGCAGCTACATGCTGAAGACTTCAGGGCCCCTCAGTCTGTACCATCCATCCCATGTAGCAGCCTACATTGACCATAGGACAAGCATTGCATCCACATTCCACAGCAACAGTTTAAAGACAACAGAATAATTGGAGTTGTCCACCAAAAGCTCTTAGACCTATGAAATCATGTACACAACATTGAACATTAATGAGGGCACAGGTCCTAACTTGTGACACAGTAAGAATATCTAAAGCCATCCTATTTTGTAAAACTACCTTTCATATTTAAATAGTTTCTTTGTTTAGTTAGGAAATTGCTACTTTGTTAGCATTAAGGGCTTAAGCAGTGTGATTGGCTAAAGCTGTTATGTGTTTTTCAGTGACAATTGCAACACTGCCTGGCACAAAAATGGCCAATGTATAGAACCACCAGGGGGTGTGCTTTCCTCTATATCTAGGTTTGATAGCAAAATTATACGACTCAGGGGTAACCATCCCACATCACGAATTCCCTCTTGTCATTCCATGCAGACAGGGGTGATGTGATCTTTGTTGACAAACTCAGCCATTAACCATCATAAACCATAATATACAGCATATCCTAATAAAGGCCTGGGCTTATTCACCTTTTCCTTTAAAAGGGAAAAAATATAATTACAGTCTTATTGAAAGATGGCAGCTGAATTTCAGTCTTAAATGAGAAGGTCTTGTTCCAAACTTGTTGATGGATCATATTCTGCCATGCCAGCAAGGTGTTCCACTCTGCCCAGTGTGCAGGAGATATGGTGCAAGGAAGGCCAGTAACACCCAAGGATTGTAAGTTTGTGCAAACCCAACATTGGGTTCAATTGTGGATATGGGTTACTGCCAAAGCTCACTGTAGAGAGGTATTAGCTAGCGCACTACAGGCAAAAAGAAAGATGTTTATAAGGGACAATAATAGGCAGATTATGTTAGAACTAACAGTATCCAAACAACATTTCCATTAGTAGATAACAAAGTATCAGGAAGGGAAGTCCTATGTGGAGACTTCCAATATCATATATTTTCCCCGTCTAAATTCTCTGAGTTTTCTATAGTGACATGAAACACTAATTTAGTTATAAGGAGGGTCCACATAGATGTACATAGGTACCCAGCTATTATGGCTTTATTCTGGCAGCCACCTTCCCTTTTTCCTACACTAACCTACCTCAACTACCTCCCTCAGAGAGATCACGCCCTTATTCTTAAGGGGAGCTGAAGGGAAATGGTCATTCTTCTGTAGCTGCTTTCTGCTGGTTAGGGGCAGAAGACCCTGACTGCTGAGGTGTTAAACTCTCTCGCTATTCTATTGAGGTTGAGGGAAGGTGGTTCTGGCACCATGGTTGGAACAGGATGAAATCCCCACATGACTAATACTTTGCTCTGGAAGGCATTGATTCTGGAAGAAATAAACTTACTAATAAAAGGATAAAGAAAATGGTCATAAGCAACCTCAAAAAGGGGGTCAGTCATGACATACTGGACCATGGGAATTAGTAAAGCCATGTTACTAAGAGGCTACATCTTCCCAAAGCTGATGGGCTTGATCTTGTAAGTTTCAAATGCTGTCTAGGAAACTGTCATCCCCGTTCCTACAGTGGTGGTTATGCCTAAGACAGCTAGAAGAGGTATGAGGAGAGCATTGCCCTATACATAAACTCACAAAGACAATATAGGTAACAAGATAAACATATGGCAAGCAAAATAAGGGCAATATTTAAGAGAGCCATTCTTTCATCTTATAAGCATGTTTATTGATTAGAAAATGAATTAAGTTTAAAAAGACTTTTAACGTGTCCAATATCTTTCTGCATATGATCTAGAATAGAAGAGATTTTATTTATTCATCAGGTATATAGGTACAGCATTTAATACTAATCAATGCACTAATCAACGCTCAAGTTACTCTGAGCTTCAGTTAATAGATCTAAGCTCCAGGTTTTCAATACCATACATATCTCTACATAAAAGCAAGCCATAATGCCAATCATGTCTGTTTAGGTTCTACTTACATTACTCTGATAGTTATTGCTCCACTTGGTATATCCTTCACACAGCCAGCATGCTGCAGCACCATTGGCCCTTGGAGGGTAGCTCCAGGGCTTCACTGGTCTGGTGCATAGTGTTAGCACTATGAAGCAGAGCCAGTCTGGAGGCAGGAAATCACTGATTCCTAAGTAAATATTACCTCAAATAGTGGGGCTCCTGATGGTTCTCGGGACATCCAGACACTATAGGCAGGGCAGAGAGCTCAGGAATTTGGCACCCTGCCAGTAGGCCCCATGTTGGAATTTACACTCCCCAGTGTGATAAAATTGAACTCAGTTGTGATTTACTACACTTGGCTCTGCTGCCCCTCTATTTGAATGTATAGTTGGTACTAGAGTTGATAGTCATATGTCCAAAAGACTTAAATCTTTGGGCTGTCCATGTGCCAGTTGGACACTGAAACTCAACAGATGTGAAACACCTACTCTCCAGTTCATTGAACTCACTCAGGACAACTAACAAGGAGATGATGACTGACAGCTACCATCTCAAGTAATAGAGTCTGTAACTGCAAACAAGAAAGTCCCATCCATCTGCCCCATTGGATTTAAGCCTCCT
This sequence comes from Cabassous unicinctus, assembly GCA_029593785.1. Taxonomy (NCBI): domain Eukaryota; kingdom Metazoa; phylum Chordata; class Mammalia; order Cingulata; family Chlamyphoridae; genus Cabassous; species Cabassous unicinctus. Next base: position 9,659 of record JAQZBX010065780.1, read on the forward strand.
CTCAATTAGAGATGGAGTGGGCATCACCATCACAGAATCCTCAGAATTGGGGAATGGACGATGGTCTAGAGTAGACTTATAATTGCTCTATGGTAGACTTGTTGTGATCCTAGCAATGGAAGAACTTTTACATGGATGTGGAGGCAGTGGCCACTGGAGTTTCTGAGGGGAGGAAGAGGGAAAAATAGGAGTAATTTGGGAGCATTTTTGGGACTTGGGAATTAGCCTGAATGACATTGTAATGACAGATACAGGCCATTGTATATCTTGTAATAACTTGCAAAAATATACAGGAGAGATTGTAAAATACAATGTAAACTATAATCATTGATTAGTGGCAATGTTCCAATATGTGTTCATCAATTGTGACAAATGTACCACACTAATGAAGGATGTTGCTGTTGTGGGAAAATGCAGGATGGCGAGGGAGTGGAGCATATGGGAATCCCTTATATTTTTTGTGTAGCATTTACGTAATCTAAGTTTAAAAAATAAAATAAAATACATATTAAAAATTATGGGAAAATTCAGGGTAAAGTTTTTAGTCTCTTTTCTTTAAACAGTTACTTTAATCAGATTTTATGTGACTTTTTTTCTCTTGTTTGGCTTTTTCCAATTTGAGCTTTGGGAGTACTCATTTACCAATATAAGTGCTTATTTAGTTTTTGGCCATTGGAATAGAGCTTTTTTAAGAATCTTCATTTGTTAATTTAATATTATCATTTCAGGTATGAAAATATACACTGAACAAACAGACAAAAACAAAAAGAGTTAAGATACACCAATAGAAACATAAAACACACTAGTTTGACTCATAATCTCATTCCTTTGGTATGGCAGTGTCCAAGCTCGCCATCATTTCAAGTATCTGATTTTCACTGCTTTTAAGATCTCCTCTGGAACGAGTGTTACCTGTAATATGCAAGCTTATTCTTGAAAACAGTTTTATTAGTAAGCAGCAAACAATTAGGAACCCTTGAGCAATATAAATGCAGTTAAGCACAAATTTAGCAGTTTAGACAGATATTTAATACATATATTCTGGATTACTACTTTTAAGGTGTACACTTAGACTTGAAGATCAGGAGTAAGTTACTGATTCAAATCTGAAATTTCATTTTAATACCTTGATAAAATTTCTGATCAAGTTAAAATGTGACTAAAACTTAAAACATTGTCAAAATAACATGCCATTTAAATTCTTCCACAGTTTACACAAGTATTATGAGATTTCAGTTTTGCAATAAATTTTCAATTGTAGGCATAAAAAAGCTGCTAGCAATTTTTTCTATTTTTTTAGAGTTGTCTGGTTCAGTTACTGAAATTTTAACAGCACCAATTTTGGTGATGTGACTATCCAGACTGAATTAGAATTAACATGGAAACAGCACAGAGAACAGTAATGTTGCTAAGTTTTTCTGCTTCTCCAGTAGTTAAACTAATTCTATTAGCTACACTAGCTCACAAACACACCAACTAGGTGGTAAGGGGTTCACGGAATTGCTGCCACAATGTTTTCCTTATCTTAGGTAACTGTTTTGACAGCAAGTGCTCTACACCCATCAGTGTTTTCAGGGTGTACCTGTACTGATATGGAGTTCCACAAAAGTCAAGCAAGTGGGTGACCTCATATACTCTTAGTGGTCCTCACTTGTCCAGGAAGGTAGCCTCCTCCTGGATGTGATAAGCCAACCAAGCATTTCCCCCATGGATTCTCCTTTCCCTGAGCTCATGCCCGCTACTGCTAGTTGTCCTTCAGTCTCTTGGCTCATGGCTCACCAATTGTTACAACACAACTGTTGAAGGGCATGAAATGGTGAGTCCAGGAGAACAAAGAACACAACTAGAATTTAATCTGGCATAAGCTTTATTAGGACTAATGGACAGGAGAGAATCTCTGAAGGAAGCAGTTCAGAGAATGAAAATAGTGCTCTGCAAAGAGATGAGAAAATGAGGGGTGTGGCAGTTTGAGATTATGTATGAATTCCAAAGAGAGATTATGTTTGCAGACTGGTCTGTTGCTCGGGGCATGATCCCCTTTTATTGTATTAGATTCAGCTGAGATGTCTTTGATTAAATTATGTTAAGATTATGGCTTTGGTTTGACCACATCAGTAGGTGTAACTCAGTTTAAGTCCCTGACCCCTTGGTGGGCTATAAAAATGGACACTCACTTGAGAAGACACACAGAAGAAGGCACAGGAAGAAAGAGAGCTCCATAGACTTGTCATAGGAGAGAACTTTGACCCTGCAGCCCCAGGAAGAGAGATTAGCCATTTGCCTGATATTTTGCAGCTGAAGAGAACAGAACAGCTGAGCTGAGGAAGCCTGGATAGAAACAAACCCTATGCCCACCTAAAGCTGTGATCTGAAGAAGGTGGGCCCACAGAGTTTTAAGAGGAAGAAGAAAGGAGAGACCAGGCCCACCACTTACTTCAACACATGGTAAATGACTTGGGTGAGAAAGCACCTCTTTTGGTACCTTGAGTTGGACTCTTCAGGGCCTTGTAACTGTAAGCATTTACCCCGAATAAGTACTCTTTATAAAAACCAACAGATTTTTGGTACTATGCATCAGCACCCCTTTGGTTGGCTAATACAAGGGGTGATATATAAGGGGTTTTAGAAGAAGGACATTCCATAGGATATGAGAACAGAGATCCTGCTAGAGTCACATGAAGTGTGCACATGGGGTGTGGTGATTTTTTTCACTACACTCATAGGAATGATGATTACCAAGGACATTTACTTCTTTGGAAAGATCATAGTTTATGATAACATCTATACATTCTCTTCTTTTTTGGGAGGGATGTTAAACTTTAACTTATGCCTTGGTCACACAGGTGGCTATGTGCTCAAGACTTAAGGGTGGCCTGAGTCCCCACAGTTATCCATATGGTTAACTTAACCAGAGTTCTGCATTTGTTTTTGCTCTTTGATCCATCATCTAATGTCCTTTCCATTCAGTTCGAAGAATTCCCTTTACCATTACTTCTAGGGAAGTTATGATTGTGATGAACTACCTCAGCTTTTGTTTATGTTGTAATGTCTTAATATACCCTTCTTGTTTGAAAGATAGTTGTAGGGTTTACACAACTATTGATTGACAATTATTTTCTTTCCACCCTTAAAATATTTCATTCCATTGTCTTCTTGCCTTCATTATTTCTGGTGAGAAACAGACACGATCTTAGTGGGATTCCCTTGTAAATTACACATTGTTTCTCTCTTGCAGCTTTCATCACACTCTCCTTTTCATTGACATTCAACAATTTGGCTACTTATTTGACTAGATACGGTTCTCTTTGAGTTTATCCTCTTTGCTGTTCTTTGGAATTCTTGAATGTGCTTATTCATGTCTTTCACTAAATTTGGGGAAATTTTGCCATTATTTATTTAATATTCCTTCTTCCTATTTCTCTCTTTATTCATCTTCAGTGTCTCCCAATATGTGTATATTGGCATGCTTGATGGTTTCCCACAGGTCTCTCAGGCTCTGGTCACTTTTTTATTTCTTTTGTCTTTCTGATCCTTACCCTGAGACTTTTCATTAGCCTTGTATTTGAGTTCATTAATCTTTCTTCTTTGAGCTTCAAGAGGAGGCTGAAATCATCTAGAGTAATTTTCATTTCAGTTACTGTGGTTTACAAATCCAGTATTTCTGTTTGCTTCTTTTAAAAAAAGTTATATCTTGTATTGAAATTCTCATATCACTCGTTCATTTTCTTCCTGATATCCTTTAATTCTTATTCTATGTTTTCACATATCTCCTTGAGTATGTTGAAGTTCTCTTTTTTAAAAAAATTCTTTGTATGGATTTTTATGATGTTACTTTTGATCAGGCATCATTTTCTGTTTCTTTGTTTGCCTTGTAATATTTTGTCACATAATGTACATTTTAATATTTTTAAGTGTTAGCTTTAGGATTTAGTCCCTGAGCTATATATTTCTTAAATTTGCATCTAGGTTGTGATATGACAAAGATTTCCTTGAGTGATAGGAACTGACAAATTTTTTTAATGCAAAAAATATTTATTTCACAGTTTTTGAAAATTGTATTTTCATTTGGTAGTTGCCCTCCTTCAGACTTTATCCCTCCCATCAAAATATCATCCTGAGGTGACTGTGTAACACAGGATCCACTTTGTCTTTTGTGAGCCTGCCTCTTGTCCTTCCCTTGTGTTTTCTTGTGCCTGATAAATCCCCCCAATTACAGGAATTCAAATACCTCGCTAATTCCTATGAAATAGACATTCTTAACCTACGGAGTGCTTGATTTTATGACTTAAAGCAGCTAATTCTTTTCTTCTGGCTGTTTTTTCTTAATTGTTTTTCTTAAGATGCTTGTGTTTACAGGGTAAGCTCTGGGATGGTGAGTCAGAGAAGGTTTTCCTACTTCAGAATTTTTGGATACCACCCCTCTCTATATCAGATTGGCACCAACATACAGTCATCCCAGTATGTGCATAGGTGTCACTCTGCTCCCTCTGGAAAAGGGCCAGGGAACCGTAGTTGGAGCAGAGGATGGCTAGGGATACTTTGAGGGAGAGTCTGGTAAGAGTATCATAAACTTCTAAAATTTTAAATGATTTTCTTAATTTAGCACTTGTCCAGTTATTGCAACATTTTAGCAATTTTTTGAAATTCTGAGGAAGAGGCTATACCAGATTCCATTGTTTGGTGAAAGGTTCTGTGAGGGAAAATCAACCTGGAGTAACTTATACCACAATCTTGTACAACCACAAGCCTTTATATATGCCTTTTGTAGACTGCCTTAGTCAAGGGCATGGTGATGCTTCTAGATCAGATTTTATTTACAATTTGTAGCATTTAATAACAGAAACAAATTCAATAAAATAATATTCAAGAGAAAATATATACCAGTAGACAGAAATAATGCTAGCAATGATACCTCCAAATGAAAAGATGAAAAGCCAGAGTGGATACTGAAGGAAGGTAGAAATAAAATCCATGTTTTAGTGAGTAGTAATTGTTTCTTCCTGAAACTCTGGAATTACTTCTACTTTAGACCCTAATTTGAAAGACACCACAATTCATGTTGCTTCTAAATATTCAGTAATGAAGTAAATGTTTTGGTTTATAGTCTACAAAAAAGAGTTAATAATTAGATTGATCTCTCTCATTTACATATGTGGTCACACATAATCATGGACACATAAAATAGATACATAAACACACACAAGTGAACACACACATGTACACACAAGCCTGCACTTTTTCCATGTTAGAGGGGAACAACTTACTAGAGTTTTAATCATTTAACTTATTTAACCAGTTAACTCATCTGAAGAGTCAAACTGTGTTTATTTCCTGGATTCAAGTTTAAACCTTTAAAAACGTTGTTTTCATTTGAACATCTAAGAAAGTGTAAAGCCAAAATGCAGAAACTTCTTAGCTGCTATGATCTCATTAAATTGATGGGAAGCCTATGCTCTCATTACTTGAGTGGAAATTTTCACATAATAATTCTTAGGGAAATTGACTCCTCTCTACTTTTTCCTCCTTTAATTGCACTTCCATAGCCATTTGTATTATTTCTTATTGTTTCCAGTAATATACTTACATGTAAAATTATTTAAATAATCTATATTCATGTATTTCCAATAATCAGTCAACATTTATTTTTGTATGGGGCAAAAAAAGTGTTCAATCAAAGTGAGGGTGAATTAAACAGATATTTACCCAATGAGTTAGAAGCTGTAATCAAAGTCATGTTTGTTTCCCAAAGGTTTTCAACAAATAATATTATAAATTGAATTAAACAAATATATTTTGACTTACCTAGATGAGTCTAAAAATGTAAAAAACAATGAGGATTGCTAGAAAATAAGCAATGTTTGTGCTCTAAGGAGTTTTCATTTAGACATAATTAAACATTGAACATAAGATGATAGTGGAGGAGGTTGAAGGCCTGGAAATCCTCTCAAAACATAATTTTATTCAAGGTTAATATTAATTTACATTTAACTATGGATCCTATTCCATAAATAACATAAGGCAGATGTTATTTAAAGAACATTTTTATGAATATCTCATTATTTTAACAATAACTGAAAAAAATAATTGGCTTTATGGAATATATATTGCTTCTAGATTCACCTGATAGCTACCACAATTTCTGGACTATTATTAATTTTTTGACTGTTATATAATAGTGAAAGTTTAATTAGAGACACAAAAGATTAATTTACAGTGACTAAGAAAATCTCTTCCTCAGTTTCATGGTAAATAAAATGAGTGCCAAATGTTTACAAATTTGGGGTTAAGTTACAATTTGATTCAGGCCCTATGATTTCCCACACAATGCTGTTTCCCTTACAAACCACTGCTTCAGAATATTTAGATTGCTGGAGCAGTAGTTAAGAAAGTAAACTGTGGTATAATTTATAAAATTGTATTTGCAAGATGTCAAAGCTTTGAATTACAAAGTTAGTGTAGCTTTAAGAAAAGCCAAAAGTTAGAGCCACTGAAAAATTAACACATATTGGTGTATTCCTGCATGTTTGCACAAGGTTGCAATGGAGACCCTAATCTTGGAGGTATATTACAAATCAGGC
>JAQZBX010065781.1:0-16234 GCA_029593785.1 Cabassous unicinctus
GAGGGGTGGGGGATAAGTAAATAAAAATAAATCTTTAAAAAAAAATAAAATAAAATAAAATTGTGGTGTTAGGGATTGACTCATGTACCCCTAGAAATAGGCATGTTCAGGTCCCAATCCCTGGTCCTGTGGGTGTGAACCCATGTATACAGGACCTTTGAAGATGTTAATAGTTAAGGTGTGCCCAAAATGAATGAGGGTGAGCCTTAATTCAATATGGCTGAAGTTCTTATAAGGAAATTGGACACAGAGAGAGAAGCCATGGGAAGAAGCCAGAAGCTGAAAGTCAGTGGAACCCAGAAGTGAAAGTAGAAGATGCCACCATGTGCACTGCCATATGATAGAAAAGCTAATATCCAAGGATCACTGGTAGCTGGCCCTAGAATGCCACAGCTAATGGAGGACATACTGCCTTGCTTTCATGCTGACTTTGGATTGCTCCTATTATCAAAATGGAGGACCAGTATACTCCCATTGTTTAAGAAAACCCATTGTATGGTATTTGTTTTAGCAGCTAGGAAACTAAAACATGGAAATTAAATAACACTCCAAAAAACTGGGTGAAAGAACATATTGCAAGAGAAATAAAAAAAACTTTCAGACACATGTAAACAAAAATACAATATACCAAAACATATGGGACGCAGTAAAAGCAGTGCTCAGGGGGAAATTTATAGCTATAAACACCTATATTATGAAAGAAGAAAGATCTCAAACCAATAACCTAATCTTCCATCTTAAGAAACTAAAAAAAGAAAAGCAAACAAAATTCAAATCAAGAAAAAGTAAAGAAATAATAAAGATTAGAATGCATATAAATGAAATCAGAGTAGAACAGAGAAAATCAATGAAACTATACATTGGGTCTTTTTAAAAAATCAACAAAATTAATAAACCTTTAAATTGCTCAAGAAAAATAATGAAGAATCAAATTACTAAAATCAAAAATGAAAGAGCAGGCATTACAAATGACTTTACATAAATAAAAGGGGAATATGATGGACAATGACGTAACGATAAATTAGATAACCTAGATAAAATGGACAATTCCTGGAAAGATAAAAACTATCAAATAATCTCAGGAAGAAAAGAAAGCCTGAACAGATCTACAAGTAAAGAGATTGATTTAGTCATTTAAAAAATTCCTACAATGAAAAGCCCAGGATTAGATGACTTCTCTGGTAAATTCTATGAAATATTTAAAATACAATGAAAATCAATCCTTCAAAAACTCTTCTAAAATACAGAAGAAGAGGAACTCTTAGTAATTCACTCTATGAGGACAGGATTACCATAATTCCAAAACAAGACAAAGACATTACAAGAAAAGACAATTGCATGTCAATATTCCTTATTAATAGAGATGCAAAAGTCCTCTATCTAGCAAACCAAATCCAGCAGCACTAAAAATAGTGTGATTTTTCCAGGAATTTAAGTTTAGCATAACACGCTAAAATCAACCATTGTAATATATTATATTAAAAGAAAAAAGAACAAAAACCACATAATCATGTCAATAAACACAGAAAAAGCATTTGACAAAACCCAACATCTATTCATGAAAAAAAGAACTCAACAAACCTTAGATCAGGAACAAGACAAGGATATTCACTCTCCCCACATCTAATCAACATTATATAGTCAGAAGCAATTAGTACCAGCCAGAGCAACCAGAGCAATCAGGCAAGAAAATGAGTTTAAAAGAATGCACATTGGAAAGAATGTAGTAAAATAACTTCTATTTGAGGATAACATGAACTTATAGATGGAAAATCTAAAAAACCAACAAACAAAATCCATGCACACACACACACACACACACACAAAAAAAACCTATGAGGGGACTTCCAGAAAGATAGCATCAGAGTAGGCAGGCAGGGCACAACTCTCACAAAAACAACAGAGGAAGGGCAAAAAGCTGTCTTGGGGAGCTGCTTTGGGGATCTGCAAACAAGTAGAGTGCTACACATCCTCCAGGAGGGCAAAGGACAGAGATGAAGAAGCTGAAATGAAAACTGTGAATTATTATCCCCTGTGGCTGGGAATGACACCCATCCCCACCCTCAAAGCAACAACTGTGATTCACTACAGCCCTGAGAGGGGAACAGATGTCTACCTCCCTGGTAAGAGGGAGGGTGAGGTAGAGAAAGGAGAATGGTTTCTCTTTAGTGAGTTTGGCCAGCAGTGCCCACTTTGAATCTCGGCTCTGGCCAGACCAGAATTACTGGCAAGAGGAGGTTGAAAGAGACATTGATAGAAAGATTCACCAAGGAACACCACTTGCTGGCCAGCTGGGAAACTGCATGGAGAAAAAAAAAAATTAGGAGACTCTCATCCCAAACAACTTGGAGCAGATCTGCATCCCACTAATGAGTCTCAGGCCCTATTTTGATAACTTAAGGTGGGCAATTTTAAAGAACTAGAATAAGTTGAAACAAAAATCAAAGAAGAGCTGTGAACCAAAACCACTAGGCAAGAGAGAAACTGACCATCAAAGTAAAATCACCAAAATATTCAGATACCTAGACATCAGCAAAAAATGACAAGCCATACTAAGAAACAGGAAGAGATGGCCCAGCCAAACGAACAAACCAAAAATCCTGAAGTGACACAGGATTTGTAATCAATGATAATCAATGATAATCACAAAAATTCAATTCAAGGAGTTGAAGGAAAACATGACTAAAGAGATGAAGGATATTAAGAAAACACTGGGTGATACCTACTATTTAGAATGACAAATACCAGAGATAATGAGAGGATTCTAAAGCAGCAAGAGAAAATCAATCCATCACATGCACGGGAAGCTCAATAAGACTTAAGTGCCCATCTCTCATCAGAAACCATGGAGGCAAGAAGAAAGTGGTATGATATATTTAAGGTACTAAAAGAGAATTCTTTAAACAGCAAAACTGTCCTTCGAAAATGAGGGTGAGTTCAAAGTCTTCACAGACAAACAATAACTGACATACATTGACAGAATGGATTTTAAAAATATGTGTCATCTCTATGCTGTCTACAAGACACTCACCTCACACATAAGGACACAATCAGGCTGAAAATAAAAGGTTAGAAAAAGATTTGGAGTAGTGATATTAGTATTGGTCAAAATATATTTTAAATGCAAAACTATTATAGGAGATGAAGAAGGTCATTATATATTAATAAAAGGGGCAATTCACAAAGATGAAATAACTATAATAAATATTTATACACCTAACCTGGGAGACCCAAGATACATGAGGCACACACTGAAAAAATTAAAGGGAGAAATGGGCAACTCTAAAACAATAATTGGAGAGTTCAATACACCATTCTCAGCATTAGATAGAACATCTGAGCAGAGAAAAAAATAAGGAAACAGAGCTTGAATAATATGATAAATGAACTAGACCTAACAGACATCTACAGAGCATTACATCCCCAAAATAGAATATATGTTCTTTTCAAATGTTCATGGATCCTTCTGTAGGATAGACCATATATTGGGTCACAAGACAAGACTCAATAAATTTTAAAAAGATTGAAATTATATACACCACTTTCTCTGATCATAACGAAATGAAGCTGGAAACCAAAAATGGACAGAAAAAAAGGAAAATTCATAAATATATGGAGGTTAAACAACACACTCTTAAATGATCAGTGGGTCAAAGAAGAAATTGCAAAAGAATTCAGCAAATATCTTATGATGAATGAAAATGAGAACACAACTGTATTAGTCAGCCAAAGGGGTGCTGATGCAAAATACCAGAAATCTGTTGGCTTTTATAAAGGGTATTTATTTGAGGTAGAAGCTAACAGTTACCAGGCCATAAAGCATAAGTTACTTCCCTCACCAAAGTCTGTTGCCACATGTTGGAGGAAGATGGCTGCTGACATCTGCCAAGAGTTCAGGCTTCCTGGGTTTCTCACTTTCCGGGGCTTGTTTCTCTCCAGGTTCAGCTGCCCTGCTCTCTCCACAAGGCCAGCTATAGACTATCAGATGGCTCTGTCTCTCTCTCCGGGCCTCGATTCTCTCCGGGCTAGGCTGCTCTGCTCCTCTGTGTGCTTACTTCCCGGGCTCCAGCTCAAAACTACAGCATCAAAACTCCAACTCACTCCTCTGCTCTGCCATGTAGTTTTATCTGAGTCAGGGACTCAGCGACCTACTGACGTGCCCCAATCAAAGTCTTAATCATTATTTAATCAAGTAAAAGCGAAACCTTTAAATCCAATACCATCTAATGGGCAAAGAGGCCAGTTTACAAACAATCCAATATCTATTTTTGAAATTCATAAATACAAAACTACTACACACAACCCTCTGAATTCCAAAAAGATATTACAATATTCAAAAAGCCTTATTTCAATAGCAATACTAAGTACAAAATCATGTCATAATGCGTTTAAAGAAAATGCAGTTTGTCTTGGGGAAAAGTCCCGTCTGGGTATAGACCTCTGAAACTTACAAAACCATTTATCTGCTTCCAATACACAAATGGACAAAGGATAAACATTTTCATTACAATAAGGAGAAACTGGGAGGGAAACATGAGTCATGGGTCCTCTACAGTTCACTAAACCTGCAGGACATACTTCATTAAATGTCAAAGTCTGAGAGTCATTCTTAAGATGATGGTTTCTTCCCCTTGGGGCCTCATGAGGACCCACTCTTTCCACAGGCTTGCCCAATGGCCATTTTCTTTGTTCCACCCTCATCAAGCTCCTGGGTGTCGACCAAGCTCCTGGGTGTCGACCAAGCTCCAAGAGCACTGGGGTGATTGCCACACTTTACCCAATCTTTGGGTTACAGTCTTAATCCCCCTAGTACAATAAAGTGAAGACAACATCCTCCCTAACCTTTTACATACAGGCTCAACCCTCTCAGAGCAATGAGTTGATCACCTGGCCTTCCTTAATCCATGGGGGGACAAGTCCACCCCTCTCAAACCTATGGGGTGGTGAGCTTAACCTCCCTAATCCTTGGGGAATGTGTTCCCCCTCTCTGTACCCTGGAGCAGCAAAACTCTCCCCGGACATTGAACACCGGATGGGAACCTCCACCCTCTTCAACCGCTGGGGCAAACTCACCCTCTCTGTACACATGGGTTGGGTTCCTCTCTTGGCTCCAAGTAATGTCTTAATTCCAGATCTCAGCTTCCATGGTTTTCCTCTTAAAGCTGTTTCTCCTTAAATCTCTCCTTTCCATGTCCCTTTTAGTCCAAGCTGACAGTGGTTTTGTTCATACAGCTCTCTCAAAAAGCTTGCTGGTTTAGCATGCAAGAAGCAGGGGTTGAAGCCATCAGACAGTAAGACTTTCTATAAGTCTTTCCAACATAACCGCATCTTCCATCCTGATTTACAAGTTCCAAGTTTAGTTAAGTCCTCAAATGGGGCGCTATCTTCTGGGAGCTTGATTTCCAGAGGCTTGGAATTTCCAGAATCAGTTTCTGTTTTCTCTGCATCCAACAGTTGAGTCCTCAGCTTATCTCTCTTATCTAGCATTTTGCTATAAGCTGATAGATGAGCTTATTCTCTGAGTTCACTTTGGAAAGTTCTTCAGCTAAATGCCCAGGCTCACCATTCTCAAATTCTGCCTTCCATAAAACACCAGGAGTTAATCTTGGTAAGTTCTCTCCAACTTTAAAACACGGATCGCCTTTTCTCCAGTTTCCAATAATAGTTTCATCATTTACTTCTAAGGCCTCATCAAAAGTCTCTTTAGAGTCCTAATATATTACTATCAACAGTCTCTTCAAAGCACTGTAGGTCTTTCTACCAAGCATCTCACAATTCCACTAAAAAATATCCCTTACCCATTTACAAAATCATTCCAGCATTTTGGTAATTGCAAAAGCACAACTACACTCCGGGTACCAAATTCTGTATTAGTCAGCCAAAGGGGTGTTGATGCAAAATACCAGGAATCTGTTGACTTTATAAAGGGTATATATTTGGGATAAAAGCTTACAGTTACAAAGCCCTAAAGAGTCCAACTCAAGGTACCATAAGAGGTACTTTCTCAACAAAGTCTCTTGCTACATGTTAAAGCAAGATGGCAGGTGATCTCTTCCTGGTCTCTCGGAACTTCTTCCTCTTAAGGCTCCACAGGCCCCTTCTTCTGATCTCAGCTGTAGGCTTGAATAGTGCTCATCTCTCTTCCCTCTTCCCAGGGCTTTAGCTGTTTAAGACTTCTCCTTTCTGTCACATGGCAGGACCGAAATTACCAAGTTCTCTTCTCTTCTGTATGTCTTCTTGAGGGAGTGTCAGTTTATATCAGTCCACCAAGGCAAAGAGGACTCAACCCTGAGTCATGCCCTACTGACATGGTCAAATCAAAGGCCCCAAATTGATTTAATCAAGTAAACTTAAAACCTTTGAATTTAATACAATCAAAGGATATCACACCCAGAGGAACAGACCAGTTTACAAACATAATCCTTATCTTTTTTGGGGTTCATAAATAATTTCAAACTGCCACACTGATTTACAGATTTAATGCAATACCAATAAAAATTCCAACAGCCTTTTTTGCAGAAATGGAAAAGCCAATTATCAAATTTACTTGGAAGGGTAAGGGTTCCTGAATAGCCAAAAATGTCTTTAAAAAGAAGAACAAAGTTGGAGGACTCTCACTTCCTGATTTTAAAGCATATTACTTAGCTACAGTGGTAAAAACAGCATGGTACTGGCATAAAGACAGACAGATTGACCAGTAGAACTGAATCAAGAACTCAGAAATAGGCCCTCACATCTACGGTCAAGTGATTTTTAACATGCCTTATCAAGCCCACACATCCAGATAAAACAGTCTATTCAACAAATGGTACTGGGAGAACTAGATAGCCAAATCCAAGAGAAAGAAAGTGGGCCCCTATCTCACACCTTATACAAAAATTAACTCAAAAATACATAAAGAATGGCTACAATTCAACAACAAAGAGGGTGGTATGGCAGTGGATGGACATAGTAGTGCAGAGATATGAGTGGGGTCGCAGGTGCTGGAGCATGAGGGTGAGAAGGGATGTGAGGGGTTGGGTTGGACTATCCATAGAACTGGGAGGAGGGCTGGAGAAGGAACAGGTGAACTCAGGGGATTTGTAGGTCTGTGGTTAAAACTACAATGGTGGGAATGTTATTTAGCAAATACGGCAAGGGAGGGTTATTGGTGCAGGGCATCGGGGGTGGGGGGATATGTGGGAAAGGGCTCACCTGGGGCATGGTTCTATGGAATATGAAAGTGTTCATCTTGCCATAGGGTGTTACTGCAGTGGCAGTTTGAGATTATTTTATGAATCCAAAAAAGAAACATTATGTTTGTAAGCTAATCTATTCCTCTAGGTGTGATACCCTTTGATATTATTAAATTCAGTGAGGGGCCTCTGACTAATTTCACTTGATAAAATCAATTTAGGGCTTTTGATTAGGCTACATCAGTAAGACGTTGAGTCCCGCCCCCCTGGTGGGCTGATATAAATGGACACTCACTCAAGAAGACACATGCGAGAGGAGAGAACTTTGTCATTTTGATCCTGCCATGTGACAGAAAGAAGGGTCAACCAGCTAAAGCCCCAGGAAGAGAGATGAGCCATTCACCTGATAGCTTGTAGCTGACTTTGGGAAGAGAGACGAGACAGATAAAGGAAGCCCTGAGAGAAAAGGCCTATACCAGCCTAAAGCTGAGATTGGGAAGAAGCTGGGCCCATGGACCTCAAGAGGAAGAGGAAGCCCAGAAAGGATAGACCAAACAGAGATCAGCGACCATCTTGCTCCAACACATGGCAACTGACTTTGGTGAGAAAGCAACCTTGGGATGGACTTTTTAGGGCCTTCTAACTGTAAGTTTTTACACCCAAATAAATACCCTTTATAAAAGCCAACAGATTTCTGGTACTTTACATCAGCACTCCTTTGGCAGACTAATACAGAGACCCACAAAATAAATAAGAAAATATGAAACTCCTATCCTGGGGAGTCAAGCTATGTTCTCAAATAGAGGGGCAAGAGTCTCTCGAGAACATTGGCAGTGCCTAATAAAAAAAGATGGAACAATATGTCAAAACCTCAATATTAATGCAAATAACTATGAACATTATTCTTCAAAAATTTCAGATTAGTGGTTACCATGGGTTCTGAGGAGAGGGGAAGGGAAAAATGTATGGAGCATGGGGCATTTTTAGGGCATTGCATTGTTCTGCATGATCTTGCAATGATGGATATAGACCATTATGCATTTTGTTGGAACCTATAAAAGTGTATGGTACAAAATGAAAACCATAATGTAAACCATTGACGATGGTTTGTGGCTACACTTCAATATTTGTTCATAAATTGTAACAAATGTACCATACTACCTACACTGACGCTACATGAAATACAAGAACTTAACAAACCAATCACATTAAAGGAGATTGAATCCATCATCAAAAATCTCCCAGCAAAGAAAAGTCCAGGACCAGATGGCTTCACAGGGGAATTCTACCAAGCATTTAGAAAAGAATTAACACCAATCCTGTTTAAACTCTTCCAAAAAATTGAAGAGGACAGAAATTTACCAAACACATTTTATGAAGCCAACATCACCCTAAGACCAAAGCAAGATAAAGATACTACAAGAAAAAAAATTACAGACTAATCTCTCTAATGAACATAGATGCAAAAATTCTCAACGAAATACTTGCAAATCAAATCCAACAGCATATCAAAAGACTTATATATCATGATCAAGTGGGATTTATTCCTGGTATGCAAGGCTGGTGCAACATAAGAAAATCAATCAATGTAATACACCACATTAACAAATTGGAGGGAAAAAACCACATGATCATCTCAATCGATGCAGAAAAGGCATTCGACAAAAATCCTGCATCCTTTTTTGATAAAAACACTTCAAAAGATAGGAATAGAAGGAAAATTCCTCAATATGATAAAAGGCATATATGAAAAACCCACAGCCAACATCATACTCAACGGGGAAAGGTTGAAAGCTTTCCCTCTAAGATCAGGAACAAGACAAGGATGCCCACTGTCACCATTGTTATTCAATATTGTACTAGAAGTTCTAGCTAGGGCAATTAGACAAGAAAAAAAAAATTAAAGGCATCCAAATAAGAAAAGAGGAAGTCAAACTCTCACTGTTTGCAGATGTCATGATCCTGTACTTAGAAAATCCTGAAGTATCCACGACAAAGCTACTTGAGCTAATAAATGAGTTCAGCAAAGTGGCAGGATACAAGATCAACACAAAAAAATCAGTAATGTTTTTGTACACTAGCACTGAACAATCTGAGGAAGAAATCAGGGGGAAAATTCCATTTGCAATAGCAACAAAAAGACTCAAATACTAGTAATTAATTTAACCAAAGAATCACAGGACCTATATGCAGGAAACTACAAAACAATGCTAAAAGAAATTTTAAAAGACTAAACAAATGGAAAGACATTCCGTGATCATGGATTAGAAGAATAAATATCATGAAGATGTCGATCTTACCTAAATTGATTTATAGAGTCAACGCAATACCAATCAAAATCCCAACAGCTTACTTTACAGAATTAGAGAAGGCAATTACCAAATTCATTTGGAAGGATGAGTGAACTCGAATAGCCAAAAGCATTCTAAAGAAGAAGAACGACGTGGGAGGAATTTCACTGCCTGATTTTGAAACCTATTACAAAGCTACAGTGGTCAAAACAGCATGGTACTGGAATAAAGATAGACACATCGATCAGTGGAATAGAACTGAAAACCCGGAAATAAACCCTCACCTATACAGTCAACTGGTCTTTTGACAAACCTACCAAGTCCATGTTAACGGGACAAAACAGTCTCTTCAACAAATGGTGTTGGGAGAACTGGATATTTATTTCCAAAAGAATGAAAGAGGGCCCCTATCTCACCCCCTATACAAGAATCAACTCAAAATGGATCAAAGATCTAAATATAAAAGCCAGGACCATAAAACTACTAGAAGAAAATGTAGGGAAACATCTTCAAGACCTTGTAGGAGGTGGTGGCTTCTTGGACCTTACACCCAAAGCACGTGCAACAAAAGAAAAAATAGATAAATGGGACCTCCTCAAAATTAAACACTTTTGCACCTCACAGGACTTTGCCAAAAAGGTGAAAAGGCAGCCAACTCAATGGGAGAAAATATTTGGAAATCACATATCTGATAAGGGTTTAATATCCGGATATATAAAGAGATGTTACAACTCAATAGTAAAAAGACAAATGACCCAATTAAAAAATGGGTAAAAGATTTGAATAGACATTTGTCCAAAGAAGAAATACAAATGGCAAAAAAACACACAAAGAAATGCTCAACATCACTCATGATTAGGGAAATGCAAACCAAAACTACAATGAGATATCATTTCACATCTATCAGAATGGCGACTATTAAAAGACAGAGAACTACAATTGTTGGAGAGGATGTGGAGAGATAGAAACACTTATTCACTATTGGTGGGAATGCAGAATGGTACGGCCACTGTGGAGGACTGTTTGGCAGTTCCTAAAGAAATTGAATATAGACTTGCCACGTGAACCGGCAATACCATGACTGGGTATATACCCAGAAGAACTGAGAGCAGTGACATGAACAGACATCTGCACACCGATATTCACAGCAACATTATTCACCATTGCCAAAAGTTGGAAACAACCCAGCTGTCCATCAACAGACAAATGGAAACACAAACTGTGGTCTAGTCACACGATGGAATATTATGCAGCTGTAAGAAGAAATGAAGTCGTAAAGTATATGACAACATGGATGAACCTGGAGGACATTACATTGAGCAAAGAAAGCCAGACACAAAAGGACAAATACTATATGATTGTGTTACTATGGACCAAATATATTGTGTAACATATTGTTTGATTCAAGAAAAAAATTTAAATGTATCTAGTACATTTAATTGAGAAACGTATGTATTTATTCATCTGTATTTACTTTTCAGTTTTTAATTGATTATATTACAATTATTAAATGAACAAAATAAAGTTAAAAAAAGAAAAAAAATGTGCCATACTCATGTAAGATGTTAGTAATAAGGTAAAATGTGAGGGGGGAGGGGTGGGGCATATGGGAATCCCCTATATTTTCTATGTGACTTTTCTGTAACCTAAAGCTTCTTTGAAAATAAAGTGAAAAAAAAAAGTAAGACACTGGAAAACATACTGAAGAAATTGTCACTGTACATAAAAGATAACAGATCTTACAGAGATAAAAGACACAATGCAAAAAAGTTTTTTATTATTTTATTTATTTTATGTTGGTATTTATTTATTTATTTATTTGGCTTTGTTTTTAGGGAGGTTTTGGAAGAAGAGTAGCAACTGTGGCGGGGAGGATCACTGGTGTGAGGTGTTGATGATGGGGGGATGTGTGGGGAGAGGTGCACCTGGGGCATAGCTGTATGGAATATGAATGTGCTCAAGTGGTCATGAGGTGTTGTCTTGATGGGTGGAGACCCACAGAATAATCAACAGAATATTGATATCCATCCTGGGAAGTCCTGCTACATTCTCTAATAGAGTGGCAAGAATCTCTAGAGTACATAGGCAGTGCCTAGTGAAAGTGGATGGACAAAACGCCAGACCCTTGATATGATACATGAACTCATGAAATCAAGGAAAAGGTTAAAAAATTGTAATTTGAACATAAAGAGGAAATAGTATTTATTTGTAAAATAAAACTTAAGATTTTCAAAGAGTAATACAGAAAATTGCAAAACATTTCATTCAAAATGTTTTTGTGTGAATAGGTTTTTGTCACTCTCTATATTCTCTATTAGATACAATTTAGACTGTCCTGAAATTCATATCCATCCTCAGGAAAGCTTATGGCTTCCCCCATAGGGCATTATTGCCAAGAGGTTGTTCAGAAAGTGGCAAACTGTGAAATGATGCCATAATTGCCCTCAGTTAATAAGTGACCAAGTTAGTCATTGAGTATCTTCACATGAGGCCAACCCACACCCGAATACCAAATGACATTTAGCTGTAAACTAAACATGTTCTGTAGCCTAATAAAGCAACAGTAAAACAGAAGTGAGACCTTAAGAAAGACTTTGTTTTCTGCAATATAAAAGCATAATAACATTTCCCTTGTTCTTTGTATCAATTTTAAGCCAGCACAGAAATAGAAAGTTCAGAATCTTTTAAAAAATAATAAGGACTAAAAGTTATATCTAGAAAGTTATATTAATACTTCATAAACAAAATAGCAAGATGTTAACTGTTAGAGTGGTTTTATTCCCTGGATTTAACATTAAGCATTTATCAACAATTTAATGCAGCATATTAGTTACATGGTTCACTGGAATTTTACATATCCCCTTTAAAGAATATTTGTTTTCATTAACTGTACTGTCATTATCCTCCTATGTCCAATGTAAAGTTATTTATTCTCTTTGATGCATCTACCTATACATTCTCTCCCAGAAAGGCCCCATCCTACTTCAACTTATCGAGTCATATTTCTTATAATGGGGTGCACACATGTGTATACATTATTGTGAAAATATATGTGCATTCACATTCCCTAGGCTGACTAGAATTCTAAGGACATGCAAAAAGAAAGACAAAGTATAAAAAATAGTGAAAGAAATGAAAATCTTTGCAAATGAGAAAAATGGATAGAAACAGTGAAAGAAACCCATAGCATGCAATGGTGTTTTTGACATAAAATACTAGGTTTCGAGGTAAGAAAAAGTAACGTATATTTTAGGGATTGGAAAAGCACTTTAACCAATAACAGTGACATTCCAAACTTATTACTTTTTGTTTTAAATATATGAAACTGAGTGTAGCAGTTGATATTGGATTATGCTTGTAAACTAGTCTGTTCATCTAGGCATGATTAAGTTATGATTAGGGCATTGACTGGGCCATGTCAGTAGGGTGTTGAGCCCCGCCCCTTGGTGGGTGGGGTCTCAAAAATAAAAGACATGGCAAAGGACAGAGTTTTAGTAGTTTTGATGTTGGAGTTCTGATGCTAAAATTTAATGCTGGAGCCCAGGAAGTGAACACACAGAAGACCTTGGTCGTGAGGAAAGAGAAGGCCCCAGGAAGAGAAACAAGCTGTTTGCCTGATAGTCTACAGCAGACTTTGTGGAGATAGCAGAGGAGCTGAACCCAAAGCCCCGGGAAGAGAGGAACCCAGGAAGCCTGAACCCTTGCAGGCATCGGCAGCCATCTTGCTCCAACACGTGGCAATAGACTTTGTGAGGGAAGTAACTTATGTTTTATGGCCTGGTAACTGTGGACTTCTACCCCAAATAAATACACTTTATAAAGACCAACAGATTTCTGGTATTTTGCATTAGCATCCCTTTCGCTGACTAAGACACTGAGACAATCAAGTTTCTGGTTTGTAGTAACATTCAAGATTGTGGCGAGCATCAATAATAAAATACATCAGGATTTAGACAAGGGCAACTATTATAAATGTGTGCATATTTAAAACTTCAATGTCATCCTTTCCTGAATATAATCACTGTCTAAAAGACAGTGGGGGGGCAGGTCTGGGGGAAACACTGTCATTTCCAAATAACATGAAAACCTTTATGAAAATATTCATGTACAGGTTACTAATGGAACTATGAATTAAATCCTTAAAATTTGGCTAATAAGTATAGTCCTAGATCTGAACCACCAACATATGAGTTTTAGCCTACCACAGCTCTAAAAACACATTCAAATACAAAGGCAGCACCCTAGGCACTCTATAGAACAAACAATTCTAGTCTAATATGCCTAAATGAATTCCAGAGATACATGTGGGTTTCATTTAAACCCTTTCTTCTCAGCCAGCAAAAAAAAGTAATGTACATATCGGTCAGCTGGGACTAAAAGTTACATTCTTGATATCTTCTGGTCATCTTATTAAAAACAAGGAGGAAGGAGGGAGGGACATAGGGACATACATACATACATATGTATGACAGTTTGAGATTATTTTTGTGAATCCCAAAAAGAGAAAGATTATGTTTGTAAACTAATCTATTCTTCTGGGTGTAATAACCTGATTATATTGGATTCAATTGAGGGGCTCTTGATTAAATTACCTGTTAAGTTTACTTGATAAAATCAATTGGGCTATGTCAGGTAACTCAGATTGAGTCCCTTCTTCCTTGGTGGGCTTATATACACAAACACTCACTACTCAAATAGACATGCGGGAAAAGAGAGATCTCTGTAAATTTTGAACCTGGGGCCCCAGGGAGAGATGACCCATTCGCCTGATAGTTTGCAGCTGACTTTGGGAAGAGACCAGAACAACTGAGACTGATATAGAAGGCCCAGAAAGAAAAGAGCCCTATGCCAGGAGAGAGAGGAAGCCCTGAGAGACAAGCCCTGTGCCAGCCTACAGCTGAGAGAGAAGCAGCCCAGAACAGAAAGCCGAACCCTTGCAGAGATCAGCGACCATCTCGCTTCAACATGTGGCAACTGACTTTGGCAAGAAAGCAACCTTGAATTGGACTCTTTAAGGCCTCATAACTGTAAGCTTTTACCCCAAATAAATACCCTTTATAATAGCCAACAGATCTCTGGTACTTTGTATTGGCACCCCTTTGGCAGACTAATATAATATGGTTTTTAAATATATGTTTTCAAGTTTACTCATTGAAAGCAAATCACTAAGTACAGCCCATACTCAGGATGTGAGTAACTAAACTCTACCTCCTTGACAGTAATATCTACACAAATTATTTGAACTCCTTCTGCATCAGTTCTTTGTCTCTTTTCACATTTATTCAATCATTTACTTATATGTTTAAGGACTCGTGGATATGTATTTTACACTTTGGGTTCTAATCCAGTAGTACACTATTTATTTTGTTGCTGTTTATTTCAGCCTTGCCTTTTGGGAACACTTTTAAGTTGGCTCCTGTGTCCTTTTAACATGCCCCATCATTTTGTTATTTGAGCACTTCCTTATGTTAGGACACTACAAGCTGATCCAGGTTCAGCTTGTATATCTGCTACCCAGCCCTAGAATCAGCCATTTCTCCAAAGTACCTTGGTTCCTTTTATTGGAATAATGGTATTAGAGACCAAGATCTGGGAAATGAGCGTGCTCATTGCTACTGAGGTACCATTGCTTCAAGGCCCTCTCAGTGGACAGAGCTAAGAAGTATGTGTATGTATTCCAACCTGTATATACACACACATCCAAAATCATGTCTGTAGCTATTTTATACTAAACATTAGTGAATACTGATGTCTCTAACTCTAATTCAGTATCACATGGTTTATTCTGACTTCCACCTTGCTTATCTCAACAATGAGAGACCTGGCTCCCATCATCCACAATCCACTTACTCATTTGTTCAATCTCAGCATAAGATTTTCTTTTCTTTCTGGTCTCTATTATGGATTCGAGAGAGATCTTGGGGCTCAATCTCAGGCTGGAAAACCTTTTTATTCTTCCTTCTTTCTAAATAAGGTGTAGCTAGCAAAGCATAATTTATCACACTGAAAAATCTCTCAGCATATTTTCTTAATTCACTAAAATAGCTAAGTATGAATTAGCTGATAACACATCTGTGCACACCTGGACTGTGAATGCTAATTAGGGGTATCAGGTCTAGAGAATTTATGAAGGCAAGTAATCGAACACGTAAATAAGATTTTAGTCATTAAACATATCAGGAGTACAGATTTTGTTTTTATAGAAAATAGAAACCCCATGGGAAACTTCAGCTTTACCTGTTACTTGGTTGCAAAAAAGGATTTTTATTTAAAAAAAAAAAAAACAAAACACACACATATATATGTATACACAAACACACAGGTTTTTTTTGGTTGGTGTGATGGTTAGGCTAATGTGTCAACTCGGCCAGGTAATTGTGTCCAGGTGTTTGGTCCAGCAAGCACTGGGCTAAATGTAATACAAGAGCATTTATGGACTTCAATCAACAGTGAGTTTACTGCATGGATGGCTGATTACATCTGCATCAATCAGGGAGATTGCATCATCAATGGGTGACGCTTTTATCCAATCAGTTGAATGCCTTAAAAAGGGAAGTGATTTCAACATTCAGAGAGAATTTCCCAGCTCATCATTGGACAGGCAACTTCTCCCAGAAACTCATCAAGGACCTTTCATCGGATTTTCATCAGAGCCCCTGGATTGCAGCCTGCCTGCAGAACCAGGACTTGCGCATCCCCACGGTCGCATGAGAGACTCTTTTAAAATCTCATATTATTGACAGATATCTCCTGTTGATTCTGTTTTCC
>JAQZBX010065782.1:0-16241 GCA_029593785.1 Cabassous unicinctus
GGAGAATGCCATTAAGACATTAAGATACATCACCACAAAACTAACCAAAAAACCCCACACACAGCCAGAGCACATTCCCAAACTCATTTTTTATAATTTGCCTAATTCTAACCTAGCTTTGTAAGTAGTCCGTGTTAATTAAAAAATAAACAAACAAAACCGCTATGAAGATTCCAAATAAGACCTGCTTTCCCCTAAGAAAAGATTTACTTACTGTCGTCTTGGGGTATGCGATCTAGAGCGTGATCGTGTTCTTGATCTTGATCGACTTGCACTTCTGCTATTTCTACTTCTTTTGCTGTCTTTTCTTACACTTCACACAAAAACACAAAATAATTGATTTAGAAACTAAATACCTAGAACAAAAAATTCTTCAGACCAGTTTTTAACTCGAGTATACTCACCCATTGTAAGGACTTTTGGAAGCCTGCTGTCTATCTTCAGGTTCCTTTTTGACCATCTTCACATTAAGAGAGACTGGTGACTTCTCTTCAGTTTTTATTTCTCTTGGTGATGCTTTAGAAAATAAGTGTGTTAATTACTGGATTTAACAGAGGGCCAAAAATTATTTCTGAATATAACTATCATGCATTCAAGCGGTGGTCTTTAGTTGACTCATGAAGAGAAACAGTAACAACTTAATGCCACAGTTTCTATGCAACTGTTAAATGCTAAAACATATACCTTCAGTGCCCCAAAATCAATTCTAAATAAATCTTACATGGTTTAGAGGCTGGAGAAAATCCACCAAGGGTTGATAGGGCTGGAGTTCCATCAGGATTCAATCCCTTTGCTTTTAATTTGGCTTCTTGTAAGGCTACTTTTCTTTTTTCTACTTCTTTTTCTAGTAATTCATAGTTTGGCTGTTGGAGGAAATGGAGTTACTATTCCCCCTTTTAGTAGCTTAGATTCTTAGCATTGAGAGTGTATTAGCACAAACACAAACAGAAATTACCTTTTTTCTGGTATAAAGCCTAAGTGTTTCTATGCAGATTTCCTGGATCTCCTCTTCCGTAGTACCAAAAAGAAGAAACCAATGAGGACGAGTTGGCAGTGGAATCTAAACCATAAATAATAGTTTAGATTAAATTATCACTGGTTTTTGTCAGAATAACTGATTAAGTCTCGTTCTTTATCCTATAGTACACAAAATGGGATATATTCACCTACCTGAAGAGCTCTAGCTGCAAGATAGATGCAAGCACATGCTATAGTCTCTGGTTGGAATCGAACAAAAACATTGGTTCGAAGACTGTCATTCATATAATTCCTGAAAAATATTTCAACTATAAGCTTTGTATGTAAACAAACCAGTTCCTGTGAAGCTTACATATGATTGGAGACTCAATCTACTTTATTCTTTTTTCTTCTCATATTTATATTCACATCTTCACATTCTAGCATATAACTCACCTAATTCTTAACTCGAAAATCGCTAAGAAGAATTTATTACTAAGATTATCCTTTAGCCTTCCTAAATATGACCAAAACCATTAAATTCCATATTACTCTTCCAAATAGAAATTATTTCTAAAAGTCTTTTTTGGTAAAAAGCAATGCTTTTGACAGTTCTAAAGTTTCAGAAACAATAAAGCACTCCAACAATCCTTCAAGCCATTAATTACTGACCATCTCTCCTTTTATCCACAATGAAAAGCAGTGTCACCAAGTTCTTTCAAAAACTCCAAATATTATGATGGGTAAAAAGGCAAATTCAGTAAGCACTTACATTAAGAAAACTAAAGCTGCTTCAGAAAATCTAAGTAGGGAAGCGAAGAGCAATAAATATACATAACAGCCTGTTTACATACCTTATTTTGCAACTAAGAGTTGTAAACTATTTCAGTTACTAAATTGCAGGACTTTTCTTAGTAAGCCTTCCAAGCAAGGTTCTTAAGCTATTGAAAATATTTTACAAGTTGTTTCAAAGGTTAAAAAACTAAAATTAAGTGGACTGTTTAAAAATCCTTACCCACAAACTGCTCAAATCTGTTGTATAAAACATATAATAAAGGTCATGCATTTTATCAAAGCAATGTTAAGACTTTTAAAATACTTCTAATATTTTACTGAGTCCAAAAGAAGCATGGCGAGAACATTAAAAATTACATTAAGTCTTGCACACCATGACATTTTTATCAAACAGTAGTTGTGGCTGGACCACAACACACTCATTTTACCTTTAAATATGCCAGCACTTAAAAAAACACATCTGCATAAAAAAGTCCAAGTTTTAAAGTGATTAATATTAACATCTTTTAAAAATGAAGCACTTCTTACTTCTAATATTATTGCCTGAAATAGCCCAGCAGCTTAAAATTCATTCTTTATGGGAGCAGGTGCCCATTTTAAGCTGTAAGTTAATTTCCTTTGGTAGAATTCATGCTACACATACTAAAAATAGAAATTTAGTCAAACTCCTAATTTAAAAAAAAATCATTTAATTCATAATGGCTGGACAACAATCTATCAAAAATGAACTATTCATTTTGATAGTTACAGGTATACATTAAATACATAGGCATGTCAAATAGTTACTTCTAGAAGCAAATATACAAATCCTTTTGACACCCCGACAGAACTAGAAGATGCTGCCAGATGGATATGGACCACCACTTCAGTGAATCTCGGATGAGAGCTTGCACTGGATTGGCTGGAGAGCAGGGCAGCCAATCAGGCCATCCTGAGGTCATGGGCTGAAGTGCAGAGGGCAGAGTTCTATGACTTACCATCATGGACTACCCTTTAATTAAAGAGTAGAAAAAAGAACAAAGTTAAATTGAGTTCTCCATTAAAAGTAATTAGTCAAGCCAAGAAAACAGGAAGCAGAAATAAGCTTTTTTTGGTTAAAAAACAAAAAAAAACAAAAGCCCCAAAACAAACTTATTCATTATTTTGGAAAGGGGAAATGAAAACTTACTTTATTTCTGCTTCTGTTTTCCTGGCTAGGAAAGTAATATAAAAAAGCAACTTACCAGGCAGTTTGAACCAGGGTTTGATTACGTTCACACTCTAAGACTTGTAAATACATAACAATGATCTGAAGGACAAGGGAAAAAGAATTCTATTTAGCATACTGGTGGTTCTTTCATTCAAGTACAGATTTTTCAGTGAATAAAGTAATTGAAAATGTTAGGTGTCAGTTCTAATTTTTTTTATAAACTGCATAGATAATACAGACCACCTAAAATGTACCAGATTCAACGTAGGTTAAATTTCTAGATACTATATTTCATAAAAATTATATTTAGAAATATGTTCCAAAATTGTGAAGAATAAAATGGGAGTTAGTCAATTGAATTAAATACAACAGCTAACTTTTTATGAGCACTCTGTATGACAGGGCACCACACTAGGCATTTTATATAGATCTAAGGTACGTTCTACATGTCCAAAAGGCCTACAGGTAGACGTGTTAAGGAAGCTATAAAGTGGATATGAAACATATTATGTAACACTCACAGCAGTAATGGTGTTACAGCAAACACTAATATTTTTGTAGTGACTTATCCATTAACAAACAGCCGTTATCTCAGTTCATGTCAGGGCTTTAAGGACTTGTATTACCATCATTCCAATTTTACTATTTTAAAAATGCAGAGACTGAGCAAGAGATACCTGTCAAGATTACACAGCTAAAGGCAGAGTCAAGTTTCTACCCCAGATAGTCCTAACCCCAGAGCGCCCAAGTTTTATAACCACTGTGTTGTTATTTATTGATCACATGAAAACCAAGACACAGTGGAGAATCCCATGAACTTTTCGATAACATGCTTTGAGCTGTTTACATACATGTAGTATGCTGGTGCTTTCCACGGAACAAGAATTCCAACCCCCTCACCTCATTTCTAGGTGGGGAAACTGGGACTTAATCAGTAGGCAAAACGAACTCATCTATGGTCACACAATAAAGAACAATGATTTCAACTCACATCTTTTTGACACCCATTTTACTAATAAATATCAATACCCAAAAGAATGTTTTTTTTTGAAATTAAAATCTAGCTTAACTCTTAAATATAAATTCTGGTAAAATAAAAATTTAAAGCCCTAATACTTACGAATATAATTTCTGCTCTCTACAACTCACCTTATGGGGATGCTTGACATGAACACAAAACCCCAACTCCTTTAGCACCCTTCTCTCTGCCTTGATAACTTGATTTTTGGTGTTTATGTAGTTCTGATCAAGGATCAGGGGGCTTGGAGTCCTATAGTTTGTAAGAAATAAAATCAAAACTGTTTTGCACATCCAAAAAATTTTATTTGTGGCATCTCCATTTTCCCTTCCAACCAACTATTGGCAACAGAAACCAGCTTTTTAAACTCCTGCAAACAAGTTAAAGCATTAATCTTGTGCTGTCCAAGTTACGCTAATTAAACATATACAACTAGACTAAATTCCTAAAGGAACAGCAATTATTAAAAAACAAACAAACAAACAAAAAACCACTTAATGCTCTAAGCTATCCTCAGATTTCTTCATACCAACTATATTTTGGGTATATATACTAGTTAACTTAAGTGACAGATTTATTTATCATCACAAACCCTACTAGTTTCCATAATAATAAAGAGTAATCCATTGACAAAACTAGTATGTTCTTGAAAAATATTTACAGTACTATAAAGACCACGTAAGATTGTGGAAACTTTACTCATTGTATAAAATATCATCTCTTGGCTAGTTCATGACCAAAATAGAAATGGGTGGGGGGTGTGGGTAGCTAATTCAGATCCCCCTAGTTGGGCAATGTATTTAAACAAATTGTTCTAAACTCTTATCTCTAATAACCAGGAAACTAAAGAGCTCAATTACCAAAGAAAACAAGAGAAAATTTAAAGAATCAGACTCAAAACTCTAAGTGATCTATGAAAAACAGGTCTAAACTTGTCAGTTATACCGTGAATTTTGTGGTCAGAATCACCACCAGAGTTTATTACGCAACATATTTGATAGCATGCAATGCAAGAGAAGGGTCGACCACAGCAAGGGAACCAGAAGAATATACTCATTGTCTGTCAGACTAAATCTTGATAGTGTCAGAAAGTTTCCATGATACAGGACATATGTAAAAGTTTCTGATAAAGGAGGACATGTGTATGTCAGTGGTTGGATGCTCTGAAATAGCACATTTGAATGATGTCTTCCCAGGTTGTTTTGTGTGTGTGTTTTTTAATACGGGAAAAAACTACCATTTATGGAAGATTCTCCAGTTTTGTAATTCAAACCTGATTACTTCCCAAGAACTATTCATGTACGCAAGAACTGTTAAGACCACTGACTGTACACTTTGGATGGATTGTATAGTAAGTGGGTATATCTCAATAAAACTGCCTAAAAAGTAAAGAACTGTTAAGGAACTGGACTTTCATTTTTTAAAAGTCTATGTAGGGAAGCAGATTCAGCTCAAGCAGTTGAGCACTGACCTCCCACATGGGAGGTCCCGGATTTGGTTCCCAGTGCCTCCTAGAAAAAACGAAAACAAGCAAGCAAAAAAAAAAAAAAAACGGGAAAAAACAACTCAGGGGAGCCAATGTGGCTCAGTGGTTGAGCGCTGGCTTCCCACATGAGCTACCAGGTTCAACCCAAAGCCCCCAGTACCTCAAAAAACAACAGCAACAACAACAAATTATATAATTTATCCCTATCTTTGGTATATTTTTAGTCAACCAACAAAAAAATACATTTGTATTAAGACACTGATCATACGGTAAGTATATGGGCAGAACATTTAAATAGTTTCCCTCATATTCAATTTATTTTCAGCAAAAGGAGCAAGAATTTTTGCTCTGCGGTAGAACCCAACACTGTTTTTAAAAGTCATTCTGAGTATTTACCCTGACTCACAAAAATATATCACACTTCAAGATGCAAGCCAGATCAACGAAATTATAAACTATTTTAAAAATCAAAACAAATTTGTTTATATATACCAACTTGAAGGTTCGAAAGCTATCTGGAACGAGCTGTATTACTCCTACTGTGACATGTTAGAGTGAAACAGCTATCTTCTTTTTATTCTCCTTACTCTCTTAAAATTAAAATAAAAACTTTGTTTATTCGACTATTTTAGTCTTACATATAGTGTATGATTTTTATCAAACTCCATTAAATAAAAGTTGGCCAAACTTTTTTTATTTTTAGCTGTTACCTAAATCAAGAATGCTGAAAAATGGCCTTCATGCAATTCAATTCCTATTGTATCTACTAACTGCACTGTGAAAGGTGTGTAAAATGAGGCCACCAACTTAGGGAGGAGGAGTTGCTTTCTAACATTAAATAAATAAATAAATAAATAAAAAATAAAATTAAAAAATCAGTTTTATCAGGATAGTAGGCTACAAAAGCTCATTGCTCATTTGAAGAAATAAAATTTATTTCAAATGAGCAATCAATATACATATGAAAGCAAATTTTTTTCTGGTTTTGTTGTCATTACAAGAAATTCGAAAAAAATTCAAACCCATCCCAGACTCTAATGACTAGTTTTATCTGATGGCGCTCTTTGGACTGGTTTTAGGAGCCAGAATACCTCCCTTGTTTTAAGCTGTACCACTTTAATTCTTAACTCTCCAATCAGACAGTAAGATACAGTATTAGATTCCCTATAAAACTTCATAAAAACACAGCTGAGTTTAAAAATTTTCCCTTTTACATTAATCAAACCATCCAGAGTCTGATAAAATTCACTTGTTCTTACAGTTAACCAGCTGAAGGCATGTTTTAATTACTGCTATGGTCTGGGGTCCCAAATCAGGTTTAATTACTATCTTATTCTGCTTAAATGAATTCTGTTTTCCATCTACTGTGCCATAATCCTTACTTTCCCTTGTTTTGTCAAAATCCCAATAACATCAAAAACAAATTAAGGAAACCAAACCCATTACTACAATTCAACTATTTATGCAACTTCCTATTTAGGCTTGCTATTACTGATAGTTTTCAAAAGTTAACTTTGTAGGTATATTACATATCTTCACTTTGTTCAGAATTAGTTTTATGACACAAATCAAGGAGGGCTCAATGTACATGTAATTTACAAGTACCACGAGAAGATTTTGTATTAGAAATAGAAAAATGTGTTTCCATACAATCAGCAGTAAGAGAAAGTGCATACTGTTTAAGCAAGGGCTTTCTTTACTGAAATTAACCAAGAATCAATTTGCACTTTATCAACAAGCACATTAAATTGAATTAAAGCTTGCTAGAATTTTCCATTCACGTTAATTTTCCTACAAGCCAATAAAAATTTGAAGCTGCTGTATATAAAAATCTCTCCTGCAAAAAGAAACTTTCATCTACTCACAGAAAGCTGGAAGTAATTTTCTTTGTCAACACACAAACCTAACCCCACCTCCCCCACTTTTTAAGCTTCCAGAGTCAGATTTTTAAAGTGAATTTTTAATACAAGAACAATTTCCAAATTCAAATTTTGGTCTAATAGAAAATCTTGGTTTTTGGTCCTTGGTAGTTTATGACCTTGTCTGAGTAGGGTTTTTTCCCTCTACCTTTAGCATGATTAATAATTTAATTGAAATACAAATTTAAAAAAAGAAAAAAAAAATGGTATAAGTGGTATAAAAACTGAGAAATTCTAAAACTACATCTCCAAAAGAATACTAAACTAGATGGTAGTTTAAGTAGGCGAACTGCTTTTCAAAACACAAACATTTTAGAGATGTTTGCTTAAACTGAAATCCACCTATAGAGTCAAAGAAATAAACTGCAAAGGGAAATTGAACTAAATGATAAGGTCACTTAAGACCTCTCAAACACTTAAGTCTAAAATCCATACACTGAAAATATCACACCATATCTAAAACACCAGTGAGTGGTTAAAGCCGTTTTTGAAAATAAGATTTAATATTATCCTAAGCCTCAGAGAATAAATATAGGCTTCTTAAAACAAACAAAAAACAAACACAGAAACCAACAAACAAAATAGGAATATTCTACATCACAAAAGGAAACACATTTTTTTAAAAAAGCAATCTTCCCCTTAAGTTTAGTCATATAGTAGAAGTTAATTATCTAACTACAAAAAAAAAACCTGAAGGGGAAAAAGCCAAATAATCCAAGATGGGGCCATTGGTACCATTTTAAAAGCTCCTTTGGTGATTGTACTGTACATCCAGGACTGAAAACCACTGACCTAAAATCTTTTATAAATTATGCCTCATCCATAACTGTCAAGGTCACACAACAATTTTAAGTTATGCAAACTAGATCAAAATACATAGCATTAAGACAATATGCTTTTCCTAACTTAAAGCATATATCAACAGTACTTTCTAATAACAATTACCTATGTCAAGATACTAAGTTACAGTTCTAATAACTTGGACAGCAAAGACAAAAGCTTGTAACAAGGAACAGGAGTTTTTCTAAATGGTTCACCAGTGGCCAACCTGTTAGTCCCCGATTCCAGTGACCTATTCTCAGAGCACTGGCTTCTCCTTGGGGATTTTCGATACTTCACTCACTGTTGCCATGACGACAGCTTCATCTCTATGTACCACTCCACATCACCCAGGCTTTGGTAAATGTAGCTGGTCGCTGTATAGTCGGTTGCAAGGGAAAAAAGAGTTGAAGTTAATAACATATACAAGTTATATGTCTGAGTAAACTTGCAAAATGCATAGAAACACTTTTACATCCTGCTTTAAAAAAAAAAAGGCTTCCATGCAATTAATAACTCCTTTTAAGTTTCCTGCTATAATCACACTTCTTAGAGACAAAATCAATTTCTCTGAAATAATGACCAAAAAAAAGCAACGTTACATCAGACTCAACAAGTCAGATGGTATATTTTAGATTCCAAGGTTTTTGTAGTTACCTAATCTGACATCAAGGAAGAAAATTATAATTCTCTATATAATAACTGGCTCAATGATTCAAAGAATACCACCAGAAAACTTTTAAGCAAACAATCTTTTGACTGAAGATGAAAAGCCTTATATTAGACAGTGCATTTGGTTTTATACACCCTGAAGTACCAGCAAGGTATCTAAATACAAAGTTAAGCCCATACCAAACTAAATTCCAATTTGAAATCTTCTCAATTTCCAGGATTCCTCACCAAAAAGATTTAAAAGTGAAATTAAAAAATCACTGTCTCTGGATAAGATTAGAATGAATGGGGAAAGATGGAGTGACGAATGTTAAGAAACCTGAAATACTCTGAGAATACCTGGACAGCAATATGTCAGACTTTTTGACTAATCATTTTAAAGGTGCTTTTAACATCTGCTTGTCCCTAAATAGTTCCATTACTGCCAACTTTTTGATTCAGCCAATAAGGACCACTGATATGAAATATTTGTTTGGTTGTAACCAACACCCAACAAGACTTAGAATCCTTTTACACCTAACTTCCTTTCAAATTCAGTACAAGTTTATCTAACATGACGACAATTCCTTAAAAAGTGAGAACAACTAACCTACACCAAGTATATCATTCTGCAGGATGTACTAGAAATCACCTTAGATGAAGGAAGTCCTGCAACTAAACTTTGTTGTTTGCCTCACAAGAATGCAGAAGGCCACATAAAGTGTTACGTAGTCACAACATATACTGTTTCGGTCTCTGTATTTTCTTACAAGATCAAATAAATGGGCCTCATCTGAATGAAATCCAATCAATCTTATGAGTTATTTTTCTAACCCACTCACTGAGACTGTATCTGACCAAAACAAAATACCTGTTTAATCCCTTTGACTTCAAACTCCACACTTTATCATCCTGCAGTCCTTTCAGATCCGGTATTATGCGATATATCGTAGTTCAATGTTGAGAAGTATTCTAACAAAAGCCAACCTCAATTGATAAAGAATTAACTGGGACTTCGAATAGAAAAACATAATCTACACAGAACTTTGCCACATATTAACTTGAACTACATTGTTGAAACTTCCAACTTTCAGTCTTCCAAAGAGGGGAGGGAAAAAATAACTTACAGATATACACTCACACTTGAGCCAAATGTATTCTCATTCCCTTTCTTGTTTAATCTTAAACCACAGGACTGGCTTCACAGCACTGTTACGATTGTCCATAAATGCAACTGCCTCTACAAACTTTAGTTAGATAACTGGTTAATCATGGTTTTTCCAAAATAAGAAGTATCAGTATGTTCCTATGTAAATTAAAACACCTAAATTCAATTTCCTTTTGCATCAGCATTGACTTGCGAGGAAAGAATGTTTTTGACTTGATGATTGGTGCACAGTACAGTAGTAACAAGAGACTATGTCCAATAATGCCAATCTTACCTTTTTCCTCTTAACTGGCGTAGGTGGTGAAATACATTAATCACATCTCTTATTCTTCTAGGAGCTTCTTCGATTTTTGATGCAAGATTAATACAAGCCATGGCAACAATCTGAAAGAACCCATGAAGTCAGTAAAAACAATTGTTATGATTACTGAAAGAGAAAAGTGCCTCCCTCAAAGTCTAAGAAACTTATTTTGATGAAGAAACTTTAGGACACAACTGGGACAACCTCTGTCGAAATAAAATTACAAGTGATATTTCTAGGTCAGAGACTTTCCAACTATACTTGTACTATACTTTCTTTTTATTGTTTAACTCCTAATTTTGTATCCCAAGTTCGACCTCACAGAAGTTTTGCTGCATTTGGTTGGAAATTGTAATTCTTGTTAAGAGTGAGGCCTAGGCTCAGGAGCCACCTTCTAATTCCTAAAACATATTCCCAAGTTGCCCACTTCCCGGACAGGGAGAACTAACACAAAGGCTTAAACTAACCACTCCCTTTCTGGAAAAGCTGGTGCTGACACTACGCCCCCCTTCCCATTTCCGGATGAAGAAATACCCCGCTGTGCTCACCTCGAAACTGTGTTTGACGAAAGATTTGGAGTAGAAAAAACGATGAAACAACACCTGCCCCGTTGCCATCGCCACCTGCAGACAACAGAGGAGAACGGAAGCGCAGGGGTCAGGCGGGCCCGCACCAGGCACCGCCGCCATTTTGTGCCGCCGTCGCTAGTCTCCCCCTCCCCCCTCCCGGCCTCCCGCCCCAGTCACGCTCCGGCTCCAGCAGGGGTCCACAGTTGGAGAGTCCTGTGGAGAGTTCGAGGGCGCCGTCCCAGCCCTGGGGAGGTGGTGTCTCAATGATACTGGGATGCACCCGAGGACACGGCGGGGCCAAAAGGAGCGCCTGGGAAACCCGAGGCCGAAACACTGACCTGTGGAAGCCGGAGAAGAATGCCGGCGGCCTGGATGAGCTCGCAGCCCAGAATGCGCAAGTCCGTCTCACTGGGCAGATCGAGCCCGTCCTGCATGGATGGGGTGGGCGAAAGTCGCTCCTCCGGAATAAGCGAGTGGTCAATAGTGAGCGAAACTTCCGAGTATAGGCGGTCTCCGATCAAGATCCCTCCCGTCGTGGTCGTCGTGGTCGTCGTGCCGGAGCTAGAGCCGCCCGCGCTCGGGGCAGCCGACGAGGCGGCGGTGGCAGCGGTCGCGGTCGGGTGAGGCCCGGACGCCATAATCTAAGCGAGCTGCACGCACGCCCAACGCAGCCGGAACCCGGAGCGAGACTAACCAGCGTCCTCGGCGCGACGGATATTCCCGTGACCGCCGGGTTCTGGGCCGCTTCACGCAGCGTGCGCTTCCGCCCTGACGTCACCACGCTCGCTAGGCGCACACCAACTAGTCCCTTCAGGCGGCGCAGTAAAGGGAGATAGGCTGGCTTCGGGGCTTCGACCTTGGAGCAGCTAGTGCTGCCTGGTAGGCCCTTCGGTGTGACGGGGTGGACGCTATCCGCCCAGGGCCCCAGGAGTGGTCACAGAGGCGGTCGTTTTAGTTAAACCAGGTATAAAATGCCTCGTCTGTAATATTTTTCATCGCAAGAATAATAAGGGAGCTTTACAAAATATCCTATGCTCAAATTAGAGTTAGTAAGATTTTCTAGAATTCTTGCACTATTTAGTAATTTGTGTACTAAAGCCGTCCTCCGCTCCATTTTCTCCTTCCCCTAACTTTTCGCATTTGCGCGGCGCGTGTTCGACGTGGACAAAGGGGAATGTCAGGCCAGTCTTCTCCCGCAGGGACTGACGTCCCAACTACTACTCGGACAAACGAGTTTGGATGGAAGTGGTGACTGGTATTGTGTGTGAACAAACTTGTAATTTAAAGGGACCAGCATTTACCGTATTTTTAGAATACGTATTTTTAGAAAACAGGAATGCGAACAGCATCGGTTCCCCCTCAAAAAGCTGCTAGGAGCACGTGGTTCCCAGTAGTATCGCAGTAGAGAAAAGGCTTCGGTGATCGGTGATGATGCCGGCCGACTGCGATCCAGCTCCGCTTGCGAAACTCATGCCCGCCCAGTTACTGGGCCTCAGCTTTCAGTAATCCGGAAAATCCCTAGTTTCCAAAAATAGTTTCAGGGCAAGTATCTACAGAGGTTATTTGATTATGCCCGGGAGTCCATGTATTAATGCATGATTACCACAATTAGGCAAAATGGGAGAAATCAACCTTATTATTTTTTTCTCTATTGGCTAGCAGTGCCCAAATTTTACTCAAATTTGAGTAAAAGCAATGATACTAGGTCAAACAACCAGAAGCTGGAGTTGGAAGGCAAGGACTTGAGAGTGCATCTCAGTTTACACCAGCCTTTTTATCCAATGCCTGAACCCCTAAGATATGGTCTGGGGATGAGAAGTCTCATTACCTATTACATTGTCAGGTTTTAAAACTTTGATTATGAAAAGTGCATTGAAATTTGGATTTATAGAGCAAAGGGAATTTGAATACATTTCAGTATTTGTCAGTGATAATGGCTGTTACTAAAGCAAAACATATTTTAAAATCTCATTTCAAAAGCATTACCAAGGAGGTGCTTTAACAAAGGCATACAGCACACTAGTAATATGTCTACTAGCATCCATAAAATGAGATTGTGAGCTATGGAAATATGCATTATACTCCAGGGCATATAGTATTGAAAGGGCAGTCCTAGCAGAACAAAAGGCAGTCCCTCCCTTCCAAAAACACTTAAATTTTTATATAGGTGTTACTATGCAAACATGTTTAAGTTATA
Organism: Cabassous unicinctus; assembly: GCA_029593785.1. NCBI lineage: Eukaryota > Metazoa > Chordata > Mammalia > Cingulata > Chlamyphoridae > Cabassous > Cabassous unicinctus. The sequence goes on from JAQZBX010065782.1 coordinate 13,070, forward strand.
TGATATATTGTAGAGCTGGATATGTTTAAGGTAGGAGTCAGAAATATGTAAACAGATTATTGGGGAAGCGGGTGTGGCTCAGTGGATAGAGCCCCGGTTACCATATGGAAGGCCCGGGCTTGCTTCCCGAGGCCTCCTTGTGAGGGCACGCCGGCCTGAGCGGTGCCGTGGGCTGATGCAGCAACCTCACGGCAGGAAGCGGGTATGACGCAATGGATAGAGCACCCGTTTACCATATGAGAGGCCCCGGGTTCGCTTCCCGGCGCCTCCTTGTGAAGGCAGGCCGGCTCATGCGGCGCCGTGGGCTGATGCGGCAAGACCTCACAGCAAGGGGGAGATAAGCAGACACAGAGAAGACACGCAGTGAATGGACACAGCAGCACAAGCAGCAAGAGGGGGTGATAAATAAAATAAAATAAATCTTTAAAAAAAAAACAACAGATTATTGAGGCACAGAACTTTGGAGGCAGGCTAATTGGTTTCAAATACCCCCTTCATCAGTTACTTTTTAGATGATCTTGTTACATAGCTCATCAGTGCCTCTGTTTCCTCCTCTGTAAAATGGGGGTGACAATACATGTAAAGTATTAGTACACAGTACCTGACACATATTAAGTGCTGTTTGTAGAAATGATGGAGGTGAAGCGAGAGAACAATGGTAGAAAACAGGTTCTGCCTCAGGGAACTAGTGCCTCAGGGAACTTCTAGAGGAAGATTCAATTTGACATATATACGCCTAGCTACTCAAAGTGTGGATTGTGGACCAGCAGTACTGGCATCATCTGGGAACTTGTTAGAAACACAGATTATGATTCAGTAGATCGAGGTTGAGGAGTGAGATTCTGTATTTCTTGCAGATTCCTGTATGATGCCAGTGCTGCTGGCCAGTGGACTATAATTTGAATAGCAAGGATCTAGAACTGCACTGTCCACTATGGAAGCCACTAGCCTCATGTGGCTGTTGAGCACTTGAAACACATCTGAATTGAGAGGTGCTTGTAAGTGTGAAATACACATTTTATAATTCTAACTTCAAAGAATTTGAAAAAAGGTGAAATAGCTCAGTAATAATTTTTGTATTGGTTAGATGTTGAAGTGATAATCCAGATATACTGGGTAAAAAAACAAACAACCAAACAAACAAAAACAAAGCAAAACATTAAATCAACCTTAATAAGGCCTCAGCATGACTGGTTCTAAACCTATCCTATCCTAAGGAGCTTTTAAAACATACTGATACCTAAGCCTTGCATACAGAGAAGTTGATGTAATTGGTTTGGGGTGAGCCCAAGCAGTGGTTGTTCAGTTAGGATTGAGAAACAGTATTTCAAGATAGTGTAGTTCTGGTGCTGGCAAAGCACTTAATCTGAATGTCACCTCTTTGTTTCACCTTTCCCACCAGGCTTCTTACAGGGAGACTTTCCTCCCCAATGTTCAGAAGAGAGATTTAAATGATCTGAGGGGAGGGAGAGGGAATAGGTGTAACATGGGGCATTTGGGGGACATTGGAATTGTCCTGCATGACACTGCAAAGACAGAGGCCATTATACATTTTGCCAAAACCTGTAAAATTGTGTGTTGCAAAGTGTAAACTATAATGTAAACTATAGACCATGGTTAGTAGAAATGCTTCAGTATGTGTTTATCAATTGTAACAAATGTACCACACTAATGAAAGATGTTAATGGAGGAAAGTGGGAGGGGAAGTGGATGGGGGTATATGGGAATCCCCTATATTTTTGATGTAACATTTATGTAATCTAAAGCTTCTTTAAAAAGAAAAAACAAAGAAAATACTATAACAAACTTTTAAAGTATCTTCAATTTCTTTCATCGATTTTGTATGTATGTTAGCATAATAGAAATTTTTTAAAAAAATTGATATGACAATTTTCTAGTTTTGATAGTCTATAGTTGTAGATATTGGGGAGGGTTGGTGAATGGTACATAGGAACTCTGTTCTATTTTTGTGACTTCTTGTATGTCTTAAGTTACATATTTCAAAATAAAGTAAAAAAACAAACAAACTGATATGTTTCATTGAAGCATCGGGCATCATTTAAGTCACAACTTATTATTTGTAGTGACTTGAGAGTAACACAATTTAACTTATGTTTAAGAATATTTCTTAATAGAAAGTTTTCTCCAATAGAATGACTTAGTGATATCTTGACATATTTTATAATATATTTTTACACTCTAGGTCCATGATTAACATCCCAAAATTGACAAGCATGGGAGGGAAGGAAAGGGTCACTGGCTCTCCAGTAATGTACCACTCTACTCCTGATATCTTTTCACACTGACCTTCTGTCTTCACTGATCCTGCCTCCAGCTCCAACAAAGGTGGAGGGAGTGGGCCAGTAGTTTATAGAAGTATAAGCTTCCATAAATACTCATCAAACTGGGATGTTATTTTTAATTTAAATTACATTTTCTAAATATCCAAGAGTATAGAGGTTGGAGTACAGTGGGGTTAGTGGCTCTACTCCACAAAGTTGTCTAAGGATGTGGCTTAAAAATTTTTATGACCCTATTACATCCTTTTCAGGGTCAAATTACTGGAAAATCGTAATTTGAAAGAATTGTTAAATTGGTTCTAAGCTATTTTCTGAGGAAAGTTGTTTTTCCATGTACCTATTTCTAAAATGTTAACATTAAAATGTGGGACGACTAAGACCTAATCAGAGTTATAAATGATCCAGAGTTGGGTAAAAATAAAGCGCTTTTCTTTTTTTTTCAGGAGGTACTGGAGATTGAATCCAGGACCTTGTATGTGGGAGGCAGGTACTCAACCACTGAGCTACATCCACTCCCCAATAAAGCACTTTTTTTTTTTTCATTGTGGGTAAAAATCAAATTTTTCACAAACATACCAATATTTGTAAAATGATATATAAATACATATGCATATATATGTGCATTTGCTTACATAAATGTTATTTTTTATATATATATATTTTCCCATTTTTTTGAATGTCCCAATCCGCTAATTATATTTTATTTTTAGTTTAGTTTCTTTTTTCTTCTGAGTTTCCTTGTACTTATCTCTTGCATTTAAGCTTATCATTATTATTTCTTTTTCTTATTAATTGTATTTTGTTATTATATGGGCTTCATGTTCAAGGAAGGTTTAGATCACAGAAGGGTTACAAGGGGGGCTGCAGAGGAT
>JAQZBX010065783.1:0-16233 GCA_029593785.1 Cabassous unicinctus
TCCTCAGGTGGGGCCTCATACACACAAGGTCAATGATATGCACTGGATGGATGGATGGATGGATGGATGGATGGATGGATGGATGGACGGACAGACAGACAAATGAGAGTGTTGGAGAAAATTCAGTGAGGACCCCGTTTAATTACCCAGAACACCCAGATGCCCCCACTTTCCCCAGGAAATAAGGCTTCCCCTGCCTCAGAGAATTTAAGACTTAGAAAGCCTGTGTACTGTGCGAAGGTGCACGGAAGCTGTGACTCAGCTACATGTCCTCTCCCCTCACTGGTCCTCCGTTTCTCCATATGTAAAAGGAGGACTTGGGACTACACGAGCCCTTGGGCCCTTCCAGCTCAAAAAGTATGTCCTGCTGGGACCCAGCAGGGACCAGGGGAAACGGACTGAATCCAGTTTAAAGGAGACTCTGGAAGAGCTTAGACAAAAGAAAGGAGGAAAAAGAAAAGAAAGAAAGAGGGAGACAGAAAGGCAAAGAAAGAAAGAAAATTTAAAATATGTATGATTTCCCAAATGCACCATTTCTTAAAAAAAAACACGATAATTTCAACATATCGCTTTTAGGATCGCATCCTGTGCTCTTAGGATCGCATCCTGTGCTTTTAGGATCACATCCCGTTGGAAGTGGCAGAGCCTCTGCGAAGGAGCTGCCTCCGGCCCTGCCCGCCTGGAGCAGAGGATGAGCTGGGGGAGGGGCTGTTCTTCCATCCTGCTTCTCCCCTTCCTTCTTTCCCACTTTATTGTCTGCTTTACACATTGATCTTAAAACCCAATATACTGTCCAAGTAAAAGTTTTCTGGTGCTTTTAAAAAAAAAAAAATCATTTATCTGGTGAAAAGAAATAAGAGGCCCAGAGAAAGGCGCTTTGCCAAGGTCGAACCACAAGGGCATTGCCCCAGCGCCCGTGAGCCTGGCGAATAGAGCTCCTCAATTCAGGTCCCCCAAATCCAGGCACACGCGTTGGGGAGGGGGCGGCGGTGCAGTTCCAGCACAGCTGCCCCTGGCCGGGTGGCGTGGGACATGTATATACTCTGGCTCAACTCCAGCAGCCATGGCAGGGAGTCACCAGGCTTCTTAAACAACATTCCAGGAGCCCCGGCCCAATTAGGAACAGAAAAACCTCTCAGGGGACTCTTGCCCAGAGCAGGGGGGCTGGGGCTGGGGCGGCAGCCCAGCTCGCTGCGAGCCTCATTGTGGAAAACCTTCCTAAAACAGCCCCTTGGCTGCCTCGGCGCATAATTTAATCTTCCTTTGATGACTCCGGATCTCGGATCTCACCCTGCCTCAGGCCACTCGGAGAATATCAATTACTGCTGGGCCCAGGTGGGGAGCCGAGGGGAGGTGCTGGGCCGGCCCTGGGAAGGGGGGAGGAAGGGAGGACCCCAGCCGGAGCCATGAGGCCTGGATAGTGCCTTGGAGGAGGGGGCCAAGGGAGAGAAAGGGAAGCCTCCCCAACCTAAAGGGGAGGCCTAGGTGAGCCCCTCCCCAGCTCCCCCGGCTGATGGGATGAGGTGGCTCCCAGGGTCCCCTGGAGGTAGCAGCTGAGAACTCAAGGAGGCCGGGGGAGGTGGCCCTGCTCAGGGAGAGGCACTGCCGTGTGGTAAAAGTTGGTTCCGAGGGACGGAAGTGGGCATAGAGCTGCCCTGCCACTTACTGGTTGGGACGAGTTACTTAACTCGCTGCGCTTCCATTTTCTGGTTTATAATGCTAGAATAATAGTAGCAGGGCTGATGTGAGGGTTAAGGTGGCGGGGGGGTGGGGGGGGTGCACTAGTTACATCCAAACACCAGCCAGGCTGGCTGGGATGTTTGGTTTGGGTTGTCTGCAGTTCCTAAATTCTATGCAACAAACACACATTATTATATAGTTAAAATAATATTTAGAGGGAAAAACAAAGCCGTAGGAACTGCCTTTGTCCCCAGAGGGAATCGGCCGCTCAGAAGAGGAGCCTGCCCTGAAACTAGGGATGGACGGGGCTGTTCGCCAGGGTCAGAACTCAAACAGGGGAGACCCCGGCTGCCCCAGGGACCCAGAGGTTGGCGGCCTGAGTCCTCAGAGACAGAAGTGGGTGACGTTTTCTCCTGGGTGTGCCCCACCCTCTTCCGCGGCAGCAAGCCTAGGGGCCCTTTCTCAGGAGGCCCCAGATGGGGGTGGGGGCCAGGGGTGAGGTGGGAAGGAATCCGCAGCCTGGCACAGCGCCGCTCCCATTGGCTGTTCCCAGCTGCAAGGCCTGGGAAGGTTAGTGCAGACCCTGGGCCCTCGGGGCTCAGGCCAGACTCCCGCTTGGTGAGCCTGCCCAGGCCACCTGGCCCTCGGGGCAGCCAGCAGCCCTCCCCGCTCAGCTCCCACCCCGGCCCACCCTTTGCTGAGGCAGCCCTTTGAGGAGAGCTGGGCTCGGTGGGTCCACAGCGCTCTCCCTGCCAGTGCCACTAATCCTCCAGAGAAAGTCAAACATTAGCCTGCGGAACAGCTTATGCCTTATATAAGCCCCCCTGGAGGAGCCCAAACAGCCTGCTGGAGCTGAGCTGCTCGCCCACAACAGCTGCCAGGCTCGGGGACAGAGCAGGTGCGGCAGCCGCCGCGACCACCAGCCCCACCGGCCGCCAGGTGAGGAGGGGTGGAGGGCCCAAACCCAGGCCCCCAGGAACCCCTCGGGAAGCCCCCAAACCCAGGCCCTGCTTCGCCCCTGCAACCAGCCCAGCCCCTCGTGCCCTCTGGGGACCTGCGTGGCAGCCCCTGTCCCACAGGCAAACGTGGCTCTGCCAGCCTCCCACCCATCCCGGCCATTTGGTCCTGCGTAGCCAGCATTCAAGACTGGGCCACTTGGTCCTTGCCTGTGAGGCCTGCACTGCCCCTTGCATGCAGCATGTGTGACCAGCCTCGCTAAGCACACACGCACTCACACCCACAAGGCCACACTCACACACACACACACTCACCGCTGTGCCCTTCTGCTCCAACCTAAATATGCATTTCCTGCAGACACCCTGTAGACTTGCCCCCCTCATCCCGGGATCTCAGCTCCATCCAGGCAGTCGGAGCCTGTGGGCACCCACACCTGAGCATCCACATGTACACTGTTCCACATACCTGAGCTCACGCAAGCACCCGTGTGCTTCCACACCTGTACATCACACATACACGCACGTGTCCTTCTCTCTGGCCTGTGCCTTGTCTGCAGCTCGGACCCGCCTTGCCGGCGCCATGACCTTTTCCGAGCTCCTGGACCGCATAGGCAGCATGGGCCGCTTCCAGGTCCTGAACCTGCTCCTGCTGGCCCTCCCACTCCTGGGCTTGGCCAACCACAACCTCCTGCAGATCTTCACCGCCACCACCCCCGCCCACCACTGCCGCCCACCCCCCAACGCCTCCGCAGGGCCCTGGGTGCTCCCCACGGGCCTGGATGGGAAGCCTGAGAGCTGCCTCCGTTTCGTACATCCGCCCAACGCCAGCCTACCCAACGACACCCAGGGGGCCACGGAGCCATGCCTGGATGGCTGGGTCTACATCAGCACCAGGGACACCATGGTGATGGAGGTATGCAGCCCCTCTCCCACCACGTGGCACCCTGCAGCCTTGCTTACCGCAGACGCCCCTCCATGCCCTGCACCGCTGGTGGACAGGGCAGGGGGCTGGGCAGGTTAGCATCCCTGGGGGCAAAGAGGAAGGAGCTGGGTGCATCTGCACACCAACCAAGAGGTTTGCTTTCTGCATTCACACTCAGAGTCCAAGTGTGCATTCAACAAAGAGGTAGCGGGGGCCCATTCTCTGATAGGTGCTGTGCTGAGCTCAGGGTAACAAAAATCACACCGTCCCTGCTCCCGTGGAGTCTGCAGTCTAGCAGGGGGTGACACCAATTTCTGAAAGTGCCCCACAAAGAAATCTAAAATGACAACCTCACAGAAGTCCTTAGACTGGCCTAGCACTGGACTGGGTGTGGGGACGGGCAGTGGAGGAGATTCCCTAAAGAAGTGACCCTAGGGCTGAGATAAGAACATCGGCCAAGGGTTAACCGGCAGCAACGGAAAGTAGGAAAATTCCAGCTTGTGCAAAGACCCCAGGGTGGGAGGGTGTGTGGAAGAAGGACCCAGGAAATGACTCATCCACTCATGCTCTCACTCGCGCATTCCTTCCTCCCATTCACTCATTCCTTCATTTATTCACTGATTCTTTCACCTGCCGTCCCTGGGAATATCAGAGTTAAGTCAGGCTCTTCAACAGACTGACAGGTCAGGAAGGGGGCATGATGGGGTGGAGACAAGGAAACGGGAATTAGCATCGTCTAGGAGCAGAAACAGGTGGGTGCTTCGCAGAGATTGCCTCGTGTGATTTTCATGACGACGCCCTGCCGAAGGTGACTCTATCTCCTTTGACAGATCAAAAAAAAACTAAGACTCAGAGAAGGAAGTGGTTGTCCAGCTCCACACGGGCTGGTCGCTTTTAAAACTGGCATCTAAAGCTAAAGCCCATAAAGGTACCAGGGAATACATGCTTCTGGGGGTTCAAAAGAGCAGGGAGCCAGAGGAGTGGAAGGTGGCTTCACGGAAGAGGCAGCTGAGCAATGAGCAAAGGCGGAGGCTTTGAATCTCCTCTTGGAGATCAGTGATCCTGAGTCCCTTGAGGGCAGGGTCCTGCCTTTGCCTGCTTGGAAGAGCTGTATTTCAGAGCACCCCGGGTGGGGGTCCTGGAATTCCAGGAAATGACGGGCCTGCCAGGGAAGTGGTGTTATCATCTCCCGTTTACAGATAAGGAGACAGAGGTTCAGGCTGATTCCATGACACGTCCGGATTGCACAGGGCTAGGACCTGGCAGAGGGAGGATTTGAGTCTAGGGCAATCTACGTTCAGAGTCTGGATGATGGTTATTCATTTGTTTAACAAATGTTTGTTTACGTACATGACTACATGCCAGGCACCATTCTAAGCGCTTTACAAGCATTAACACTTTTAACCTTCCTGACAGCACTCTAAGGGAGTTAGCATTATCATTACATTCTGCAGTTGGTGGAGAAACTGATGCACAGAGAGGTTAAGTATCTTGCCCAAGGTTGCACTGCAGATTCAGGATTTGAACCCAGGCACCTGGCTCCAGACTTCAGCTCCTATCCAACACATTTGCTGATTCTCATACCTGCTAGGTTACATTCCTCCGTGTCGTGTTCACTTTTTCCTCCCTGGCACCAGGCACTGTGCCTGACAGGCATCCAGTATCTGACAAGCCTTTGCTGACACTCTGTGCATCACACCACTAGCCCTGCCTGCCCAGGAGCTCACCTGTGGCGAGGAGACAGGCATGCCCCTTAGAAATCCCCGCTGGTGGGTGGGAGAGGAATCTGCATCTGCTTTGTTCACCTCTGTATCCTCAGGACCTAGACAGTGGCTGGCACAGAGGAGGTGGTCTGGAGACATATCTGTGGAATGAGGGGACATGTGGTTTCTAAACTCAGAGTGCTCTGGGGACCCAAGGTAAGGGCATCTAAGCTGGAGCATCAAAGAGGGATGGAGTTAGGGAGCAGACAAGGGCACCCCTGGCAAAAGGAATGGTATGTGTGGAGTCAAATTCAAAGTCACAGAGGCTTGAAGAAAGCAAAGCAGCCGGGAGCTGCAAGTGAGGGGAAGGCTGGAATGGAGAGCAGAGGGGTGGGGGGACCGCCACTCGGAGTGGGAAAAGATTGCAGGAGGCCTGGCTTGGGTGCTAAGAAGATGGTGTGGTCTCTGGCCTGAGGACAGTGGAGAGCCATTGAAGAGTTAAGTGGGAGAGCAGCACACTCAGATCACGTTCCAAGGACCATCACTCGCACTGCAGGGTGGAGAGCAGCTTGTCGAGAGCAGCGTCCAGTGGCAGGGAGACCAGTGAGCAGGTACCACAAGGATCCAGGATGGAGATGGCAGATGCAAGGGGCCACTGGAACAGACACTGGAGAGGTTAAGAATCAGAATCTATGGGACTTGGTGAGTCAGTGGATGGACGGGGAGGGGAAGCAGGGACGGAGTCAAAGATGCCTCAGTATCTGTATATCAGTTGCCAAATGCCTGGGGGCTTACCAATGCATCTGTAAAACAGAGAGAAGCAAACGCCACCATCCAGCTCCTCCACAAACATAGAACCTAGGCAAAGAAACAAAAATCCTACATGGAGCAGTTTGTTTTCCTTGTTGAGACAAGGCAATAGGTTTTTTTTTTTTCTTCTTCTTTTTAAAGCAGTTGTGAGTTTACAGAAAAATTATGCAGAAAGTACAGAGTTCCCATAGACCCACACACACACCATTTTCCTTATTTTCAGCACTTTGCATTAGTGTAGTGGTTTTATTACAATTGATGAAACAATGCTAGTATAATTACATCATTAACTGTGGTCCATAGTGTGCATTAGGGTTCACTGTTTTGGTTGTACAGGTCTATGTTTGTCTGTTTATAATTTTTATTCTGGTAACATATATACAACCTTGAATTTCTATTTTAACCACTTTCAAATACACAATTCAGTGGAATTAATCACGTGCACAATATTGTGCTACCATCACCACCATCTAGTACCAAAACCATTCCACCACCCCAAACAGAAGCTCTGTGACAATTAAGCCTCAACCCAGGCAGCAACTGCATGATAATCATGGCTAATATTCACTGCGCGTTTGCCACGTGCCCCGTGGTTCTAGCGCTTTGCTCATATTAACTCATCAGATCTCACAGCTGCCCTCTAGGTTAGTGCCTCTATATCCCCTTTTCACAGATGAGGAAACCAAGGGTCAGGTCACTGGCCCAAGAGACCACATTTCATAAATGGCGGAGTTGAGATTCAAACCCTTGCAGTCGGACTTCTTAGACCATGCAGCCCCCAACCCACAATGAGTGTGGCTGCCGTGCACCCCGGGCTCTGGGGAGGGTGCTGGGGGTCCTGGCCTGTTCACAGATCTGCCTCCGCACCAGCCTGTGGCTCCTCCAGGCAGGGATGGTGTCTCTGGCACCCACCTCTGTAATACAGGCCTAGGTGGCTCTTGGGTGCTCAGGCAAAGCTGAATGAAGGACATCCCCCCTCAGAGCCTGACAGGAGGGACGCACACACCGCTGACTGCAGGAAACACTTCCTTTCCGGGGCAGGCCCTAGGCTCCAGGGAGCTTGGCCAAGAGCAGAGGTTACAGGTCTCCTGCCCAGTGCAGCATCCATTCACATTCCTCCCAGCTGAGCCCCCTGGAGCTCACTTCAGCAGTTGAGGCAGTGGGAATCTGCACCCCAGCACAACAGGCATCGGGCCATGTGGTACTGCACCCCTTCTGTGGGCCAGGCCTGTCAAGCTCTGGTTCTCTGGGGACTCTCAGCCACAAGAACCCATGAGAGGGGTCCCTGCCCAGCCAGCGATGCCCTGGTGGCCAGGACCAGTCAGCACCGGGATCACCAGGACAAGTCTATGCTCCAACTGCTTGGGGTGGGTGGGGTGCATGGGATGGGCTCTGGCCCCCCAGGTGGCAGAGGCAGAACAGTGGCTGGGCCATGCCTCAGGGTGGGCCGTAGCATGGAGGCCGGGGACTGGATGTGCTGGCTCTGGGTGGGAAGGGCAGCAGTGAGGAAGGCAGGGGCATTTGGCAACCAGCTGAGTCCAGGTGACTCTGCACGGTAGAGGCAATAGACCATGTCCCAGATGGATAGTACAAGATCATGAACGAGGGTCAAGCACCAGAGTTCACCCTGATTCAGCCATTTACCAGAAATGTCACAACCCCCAGAAGCCTTGGTTTCCTCATTCACAAAATAGGTTAAAAGAGCAAGTATGAGGATGAAAGGAGAGAATGAGAGGCCAGCACTTACAATAGAGACTGGCACGTACAAAGCCTGCAGTTGATGTCAGCTGCTGGGGGGGTGGCCCCACCAGGAGAGGAGGGGGATCCTCGCCAGTGAAAAGGGGAGTCAGATGTCACACTCTTCCCGGCTCACCAGGCTTCCCAGCCTTGGCTCGCCCTGCCTCCCTCCACAGTACCCACCCCACCTGCTTTCTCCTGGAAACAGTCAGGCCTAGAAACAGACAGGCTGAGCGCTGCACCCCCGCGGCCCATGCCCCAGTGAGTCGCCGCCCCTCTCCTGCTCCAGGTCCCCCACCTGCAGACGGGGCTAATAAGGCACTCCCTCAGGGAGGGGGAGGGCGACCTGTGTCCTGAGCGAGCCCAGCGTAGGGTCTGACAGGGAGCAGGGGATGTCCCCCGCCTTCTGACCCCCTAGGCTTTCCTGGCAGGGGTGATCCCACATTCCTTTCTCTCAGTTCAGCAGAAACAAGGTTGGAATTTTCAAAAGGAGCTTTACTAGCTCATTTAGAGGAAACAAAGGCCTTTCTTTGCATGGGGAGCAAGGTTTCTGGGCCCTGGGCTCAGGAGGGGAGTGGTAGCCCTCAGCCCCGACCACCACTGAACCTCAGCCCTCAGGGTACGCAGCGGGGGCTGGGGATCCCTCCCTGGGCCTTGAGCTCCCTTGCCCTGTCTCCAGGGCTGCAGGAAGCCCGTCCTTCCACATGGACCCCTGCAGGCCCCAGGTCAGCTGCTGGAAAAGCACAGAGCCAGCCCAGTGGAGCCTCCCAGAAGTAGGCCCATGCCCTGGGAAGATTCCCTGCTGGGTCTCTGGCCAGCCACCTCTGACCTTCCCCCACCTGGTCCCCAAATCCCCAGACTGCCCAGTTCCCAGACCACTTGTCCATCTCTTGGTCTCTAGCTCCACTCCTGCTTCACATCCCCACACGCCCACCCTCAGCCCTGCCCTGGGCACCCACTTCCCGTCATCCGTCCCTTCCCCCACTCCTAGCCGCCAATCCAACACCTGGGTGAGGACCAGTGGGCCTCCAGATGCAGTGTGAGCCCCTCCCTAGCTGCTGCACTGGCCCAGCCTGATCCCCTGACCCAGGAAGCCCCTGAGCCTATGGGCGGGAGGGCTCTGGGCTCTTCTGTGGGCCCTCAGTGAGCACCTGCTGGATGTGGGGCCTGGGCGGCTGCTTTCCGCTCCTCTGACAACCCTGCGAATCATGCATCCCCGTTTTCCAGGGGAATACACTGGGCTCTGCTTCAAGGAGCCCGGTACGCTGCCTTAGGAGACTGGGCGCAAGAACACTGTGGAGTTGCCAGGAGCTGGGCGGGGACGAGATTAGCCATGCTGAGGGTTAGAGATGCACCAGGAAGCTGAGTGACTGGCTCCTTCAAGTTACCTGCAAGTTACGTTTCCCTCTCAGCCTCATCAGGAAAATGAGTATAAGAACCCCAGCCCTGTTCTCTCATTAATTATTTATTGAGCAAATATGAACATTTACCACGTACCCACTGTTCTGTGAGCTCCTTGGGATAAAAAGTCCAGCGAGATGGTCTCTGCCCTCAGGGAGGTTACAGAATATAGGAGAGACTGGCGAGTAAATAAGCAGCCAGACTGCTGTGTAATCGGTTCCGTCTTGGAGGTAAGAACGGGATGTGGGGCTTGGAAGGAGAAACGAGGGGCCCCCAGCCAGACCAGACCGGGAGTCCGGACATGCTTTTCAGTCATTTATCCATTTCACAAATTTATTGATCACCTGTGAGACTGGCACTCAGAAAAAGTGATCTCAGCGTGGGTGTCAAAGGACTGGGGAATATTCCTGGAATAAGGAGCTCACAAGCACAAGAGCAAGGAGGAACCAAAGAGCATGGAGCTTTTGGAGACTCTCTAGTGTGACCGAGTCCTAAATCCCAGGACCCCAGCCTGGGCACGGAGTCACAAGTCTCCTCATCTTGAAGAACAGTCGAACTTTCCGTTAAAGGTGCTCTTAACAGAGCCTTCTTGGAAGTTTTGCACAGCTAAGTACACACAGGGCAAAATTCTCTCTAAATGTCTTCCCTTCTTCCCCAAAGTTCTCAGCATCTCAGATCTGAGCGCCATCAATTTGCGTTGGTCTGAAGGGCAGCCGTGGCCACATTTTTCTGACCAGCCCTGATGAGCTTCATTAACTGTGAAATCTCTGACAGCAACTTGGAATGCAATTGAAGTCCAATATTTTTCAGTATTTAACTGTAAATCATTTTTCCTTCTGAGTCTCAAAACCTCATTTTACAATCCCCCGGTAGACTATTTCTGTTCATGAAAGCAAAACGCTCGTCTCCTTCTCACTGACGTCTGACCGTGTATTTGGCACATACAGCCTGAGCCCTCTGTACTGGTGGACAGTCATTCTAGGGAGGGGAGGCAGTCCTCCACACGAGCAGTCGCAGGGGGTACCCTATTACCTCTCACTAGCCATTGCACGTCTGTAACCACTAAGGCTCTCCATCCCTCTCTTTCCTGTAGAATGTTCACGCATTCGATTCCACAAGACTTTACTGAATGCCTACTATGTGTCAGTCACGTTCTGGGCACTGAGAGTACAACAGCACACAAAACAGACCAAAAGCTTTACCCTCATCAAGGTTACATTCTTGGGGCGGAAACACACAATAAATAAAATGAGTAAGAAAAAAAATATGCAGTATGCCTGCTGGTTTACATGCTATAGAGAAAACAAAGTAGAGGAGGGGATAGAGACCGCTGGGTGTTACAATTTTAAATAACATGGTCGAGGAAGGTCTCATTGAGAACATAACTTTTGAAGGAGGTGAGAGAGCAAGCCAAATACCTATCTTGGGGGAGACTATTCCAGAAAAAAAAGAATAGCCCATGCAAAAACTCTGAGGTAGGAGCATGCTGACATGTTTGAGGAATGGTAAGGAGACCAATGCAACTAGAGTGGCATGTGCAAGGGAGAAAGTAGGAGCAGATGAGAGCAGAGAGATAATGAGGGAAAACGGCAGTGGGTCCTGCAGGGGCTTTTAGGCCATTGTAAGTATTTGGGCATGTTCTAAACTTGACTCAAGATCCATCCCAGGAATAGTGTTTCTTGTAAATTGATGAATTTTCTAGTAAAAACTGGCTTGTAAGAGTTACTCGAAAGGCTACACAATCAGAAGTCCCATGTTAGAAACCAAGACCCAGCATATCTGGTTTCACATGGGACAGGGCAGCAGCCGTAAACTAATCCAAGTGGGTCTGACATCGACCTTCTCATGATCCAAACACTCTGATATGATATGGCACTAAATATTCGGGGAGGTTGGGAGAAAATCACATTTTCATTTGCAACTTCTTGTGGGATGTGTTAGAATAGGATAGGCTGCCATAACAAAAGAGCCAATCCGGTGGCTAAAAGAACACAGCAGTGTTTCTCTTTCTCAGGGAACAGTTTCAAGGTGAGCATTCAAGCTGATGGGTGGCTCTGCTCCTCAGGGTCACTCAGGGACCCAGACTGACAGCAGCTCTGCCTCTTCAGCACATGGCTTCCAGAGTTGCTCTAGCACTCTCCACCACAGCCAAAGGGAAGGGAGAAAGTGTGCATGTCCAGGCCAGGGATTCCTAACTACGTGGGCCTACCCAGCTCAGGGTCACCTGGGAAATGTGCTCTCATGAGGGAAGAAGGGGGAAATGAATTTAGGTGGACAGTAAGCCTTTTCTTTAGAATTTTCCTAAAGGGCGCTTTATACCACATACCGCAAAGTCCCAAATGTCTTCTCTAGATGTCCACTGGCATACTCCTCTCACTTCCTCCTTGGCCCTTTTCCCTCCTCCTGCCCGCTACACACACACGACACTGGCTCCTATCCCAGCCAGGAGGGACCACTAGGGTTTGCTGGCCAAGCTGGACCACTCTGAGGCCACTGGAGGACCTAGAGTCTCCATCTAACCCCCATTCTCCCTCACTTTCGGCAGGGGGAAGTGGAAAGAGTTTCCTGGAATGTGGGGTTCTTCCACACACTGTTTTACACTCCCCAAAAAAATCTTGTGTGGCATTTCTAATGAATAAAATTGTCCACTTTATTATACAAGAAATTCAGGCTGGCTGGAGCAAAGGATGCTTGTTGAGGATTAGCAGGCTAAGCCAGATGGGTAGGCAGGGGCCAGGGCCTCAAGGGCCTTATGAATCTATTTTAACAGAGCTTTCTCTTCACCCAAAGAGGAAGAGGAAGCCAGTGAACACTTTAGGCCAGAGAGGAACCTGAGTTGAGCATTATCTCAGGCAGTCATTCAGGTTATCATGGAAAGAATGGAGAGGAGGAAGTGAGATGAAACGAAGGCTGGGAGACTAGTCAGAAGGTGGTTACAGTGATCCTCTCTGATCCTCAGTTTTCTCTTCTATAAAATGGGGATGACAGTAGCACTTACGTCATAGGGTTATTCTGAGGATTAAAGTTAAGGCATGGAAGGTGCTAAGAACAGTGCCTGGGCATGTAGGAAGCCCTGGGAGAATATTAGCTGTTTTTATTAATTCAAGCACAAGATGATAGGGCCTGTACTAAGTCAGCAGTAGTGGAAATAGAGAGAGGAACCCAAATTTAAGAAATATCAGAAAGTTAGAAACTGGCAGGTGGTGTGATGGTGGAATGGGAGAGAGAGGGATGACTCAAGAGAGGGTTACCAGTCACTGAGATAGGGCCTCAAGGGGACAGGCTGATGAGTCTCCTTGAGTCTGAGATGCCCATGTGATATCATCCAGATGGAGTTTTCAAGTCAGCAGCTGGATATACTGGTCTCCAGGCCAGAAGAGAGGTTGGGCTGAAGATAGAGATTTGACATCTCCATTGTGAAAAATTGGAGCCATAGATGGAGTTGCCCAGATAAAGTAGATACAGAGAGAGGAGGTTCCAGGAAGGAACAGGCAGAGAGAAAAAGCCCAAGGAAGAAAAGGAGGAGTGGTGAAGTGGTGGGGGAAAACCTGGCAGAGGGAGAGATCAGGAGTGTCAACGGCTACTAAAAGGTCAAGTCAGGTCAGGCCACAGAAGGTTCTATTGGATTTAGTGAAAAAGAGGTCAGCAGTGGCTATGGTGAGCCCAGTTTCGGTGGAGCAGTGGGGACAGAAGCCATAGGAGAGTGAATCGAGAAACAAGTGGGAAAGGAGGATGTGGGTGGTACCAAGTGTAGATACTAGTTGAAGAGGCTTTGAAGGGATGGGAGAAAGAGAGCTGATGTGGGAGGGAAAGACGTGTCTGAAGATGGAGAGATTTGGATCCGTTCAAATGCTGATGGGGAGGAGTCAGGAAAGAGTGAGAGAGACCTAAGATGGGTGTGAGATGGAGGCGTTGGGGACAATAGAGTGGGATCCCCGTGGAGGAGAGATGTGAGGTCAAGCGTGCAGAAGGGCCTCACTGGGACACAGGCCAGCTTGGAGGTGACAAGGGAGGAGGTTGAGGACAGACGCAGATCTGATCACTGAGCCAGACGACAGGCCACACGTGCTTGAGGGATGCTGTCATGCCAAACCTTGGGTGAAGGACCCAGACAGCTACAGGCAGGCACAAGGAGCCCTAGGCCAGGCTCAGGAGAGAAACGGCACTTGGGAAGGAGGGGCAGGCTCAGGGAAGCCAGGTGAGAGTGTGGGGGAGAGTGAGTGAGCCTGTGGGGGGCACAGGCTGAGTGTGGGTGAGGGGGCTGGTCTGGACTGAGCCAGGGTGGCCCGGCTTTTCTCCTTCACAGTGGAACTTGGTGTGCAAATCCAAGAAACTGAAGGAGATGGCCCAGTCTATCTACATGGCGGGCATACTGATTGGAGGCATCATGCTCGGGGACCTGTCCGACAGGTGAGACATCGGGGCCTCCCAAGAGGAAACACAACCCAACAAGACAACCCGCCCTATTCTGTTCCACCCATGCATCCCCGAAGAGGCAAAGGTCTGGGGGAGGTGGTGAGGGAGGGCTGTCCTCTCTCTGTGTCCCTCTCCAGGCCTCAGCCTTCTCTTTGTCCCAAAGCCTTTACAACTTGAGTCTTCCAGCCTCCCCAGACCCAGGTGGAGAGAGCCTCCAGGTTTTCAGATGCAGCACAGTGGCTTCTCAGAAATGGATGGTCCTTTGACCTGTGCTTAGGCAGCTAAACTGGGGGTGGAGGTGGAGAAGATCACTCATTAACTCTAACCTCGAATTGCAAACTTGTTGAAAAACAGCAATTAACAGCAAAGCTCTCTCTGGGGGAGGGGAGTTATATGCCCCTCCTGACCGTTTGGGAGGTGGAGGGGTCTGGCCCTTCACCCCGGGACCTGCAGAGTCACTGGCCTTGGCAGGCCCTCTGCGGCCCACCCGGTCCCTCCTCTCCCCCGAGCTGCAGGTTTGGCCGCAAGCCCATCCTGACCTTGGGCTACCTGCTGCTGGCGGCCTCCGGATTGGGCGCCGCCTTCAGCCCCATCCTGCCCATCTACATGGCCTTCCGCTTCCTGACGGGCTGTGGCATCTCCGGCATCACCATGAGCACCATCATCTTGAGTGAGCCACCTGGAGGGCAGGGAAGGGGGCTTTGGGGAGCACCACCCGGAAGCCCAAAGAGTGGAGTGCTAGGCCTGGCTCAACCCCGGGCTCCCTGTGACCTTGGTCAAGGTGCTGCCCCTCGCAGGACCTCAGAGACGCCCTCTGGACCTAGCAACAAGGACCCACGTAATAATAGCAGCTATCAATACTGAGGATGGCCCTGGGCCTGGCACCCTGCCAAGTCCATGGTCTCCTTCAGCCCCAGCCCATAAGCAGGTGGTGTCATTATTGCCATCTTACTGGTGAAGAGGTGGAGGCAAAACAAGGGGAAGTTTCTTGCCATCAGACAGGCAGTGATCAAAGCAGGGGTTTGGGAGGCAGACAGAGCTAGGTTGGAATCTGAGCTGCTCGAGCCTCGGCCACAGCATAAAGCAGGGACAGCAAGCCCTTGGCACATCAGGACCGAGTCAAGCAGCCACTGGACAGCAGGAGCTGACGCCCCTGCGCAGGGAGGTGCCTGGGCCCAGCAGGACACTCATCTGGCCCTCGGGATCCCCCCTGCAGATGTCGAGTGGGTGCCCACCCGGATGCGGGCCATCTCGTCCATCTCACTTGGCTACTGCTACACCTTTGGCCAGTTCATTCTGCCCGGCCTGGCCTACGCCATCCCCCAGTGGCGCAGGCTCCAGTTTACCGTGTCCGTTCCCTTCTTCATCTGCTTCCTGTGGTCCTGGTATGTAGCCCCCGCCTTGCTGCTCAGGCCCACCAAGGCCAAACAGGGGGAGCCATTCATGGCCCAGAACGTGGGTCCCAGGGCCCCCCCCCCCCGCCCCAGGGCCAGGGAAGGCCCTCCCAGGGAGGGGAATTGCCAAGCAGAGCACGCTGCAAGGCGGAGCGGGCGCCCGGGACCACTGTGGAGCGGCCTGCAGCTGAGGGGGGGACTGAGTTCAAACGGACAGGAGGGCGCCAGCTGTGGAGAATTCAAAAAGCCAGGGAGGCCTCGGCTTCAGGTGGAAGGAGATAGGAAGCCACTGAAGGAGACTGCGGTGGTTAAGGTCGCGACCAAGATTTCATCTGTGAAACCGTAGGCCAGAAGAACAGACCCAAGGGGGCGAGATGAAAGGTGGGGACGAAAGACAGGCAGGAGGATGTTTTGAAGGAAGAATTCACAGAATTTGGGGACTTCTGGGGTTGAGGTAAAAAGGGAAGGCGAGCTGGTTGCTGGGAGCATCGCGGAGCCTCGTCAGAGCCCAGGAGTGGGGTGGAGAGCCCCTCTGAGGAGGAAAATGAGTTCCCTAGCAACACGTTGGCCCCGAGGATACACTGGGGACAGAAGGTGAGTCCAGAAGCTCGTAGGAGCCGTGGACGCGCTCAGGAAAAGAAGTGAAGCCTTGGAGCAGCCCGACGTTGAGTATTTCCCACGTGCGAGGCCATCAGGACTCGGCCTCCGTTGTCTCTGGTCCTGGTGGCATCTGTATGTGAAGGGGACATTGTGGTCCCCATTTTACAGGTGAGGAAACCAAGGCTCAGAGAAATGAAATGATTCCCCAAGGTTACACACAAAGAGACAGAACTGGGTTGGGTCCTCAGCTTGGAAGGGAGAATAGAAGCACCGATGTGCGGGTAAGGGAGTGAGCCGAGCCCAAAGGGTCTGAGGCGGTGCCTGGGGGTTACCACAGCCCAGGATGGGAGCCGAGAAGGAGCAAACAGAGACGGGAGGCAAAAGAAGGGCAGGTGGCTCAGGAGCTCAGGCCCCTTCTCTGTGGGACTTTGGACAAGTCTCACCCATTTGGAGCCTCAGGAACTTTCTAGGTAGGATGGAGATAATGCTGCGGGTCACCCAGACTTCCTGGCGACAGAGCGGCTGTCACTCTTCTCAGGGAAGGAAGGAAGGAGTGGATGTCCTGGATGTGGGTATGGGAGGGAGTCCTGGTAATCTTGGTGAAAGTGGGTGCA
>JAQZBX010065784.1:0-16231 GCA_029593785.1 Cabassous unicinctus
AGTTGTTCAGGGAACAGACTGCTCAGACTTAATAAGCTTCTTGGGAAAAGAGAAAATAAATAATTGAGGGCGTCATGATTTTCAGACTGCTTATCATCAACTGTAACTTATTAATACTTTGGGTCCATTATTCATCTTTGTAATTTATCTGTAAATATGCTTTACCTTTTTAATAAGCCAGGGATATGGGCAGCTCTGTCTTATTACCAAGTACCAATCATGTACAATATGATGGTGTATTTTAGTGGAGATCGTATATCTGACTACTCCAAGTTATTAGTTTAATATTCAAAGAATTAAAGTATCTGCTCTTTTTTATGTAGATGAAACAGAATTGCTCTGATATGTCCACATTTTTCTTTGCTGAGTAATAAAAGCATTTGGATACATTTTAAGTAGTTAAAAGTTAGCCTGACTCTTATTCTTTGATCCTTTGACTTCTTTATGAGGCAGTTGTCAATGCATAGAGTTAGACAGAAACACTAACTAGGGTATAGTGAGCTCTAAAACAAGGAGACATGATGAGACATCCTACTACATCTTCAAGAGCCATGCATTTTAAAGAACAGTACAGGTTGTGTTCACTGTGTTCACTCCCTCTTTTTCTCTTTATCACTTGCACTTGCTATGTTTTAGCTGTGACCATTACAGTTGCATCTAAAAACCCATTAAAAGCTACTTCAGATAAAGGGAAGTTTAATAAAAGAACACCATAGGCATTCTCATGGACATTCAAAGGCAGGAAATGAGGTCTAGTTGGACCTTATAGGACCTGGAATTAGATGCTGGAAACCAGGGCACACTCTTCATCTTACAGGCACCACAGAGTATCTCTCACTTCTGGGTTGTTTTGAGCCTCTGGCCTCTCCTCCCCTCCACACTCTTCCTCTCCCCTCCTGATCCCTTCTTTTCCCTCCCCTAGCTTTACATCACCTCTGGTGCCTATCACTGGCAGCTAACCATGTCAAATTCTCCAGAGAGAAAAGCTGATTGGCTCAGCTCAACTTTTTAGCAGGGTCACCAAGTTCTAAGTCAGAAGAATGACTGTCTTTGGATAAGGTATCCATCTCAGAGCTAGTCATCTGTGGATGGGGATTTGAGGACAGAGTTACACATGGGATTGCCTTTTCCAGAAACCTTGAGCAGTGCAGCAAATTGTGGAATAAGTTGATTGCACTCACATTCACAGAAACCTTATCCCTTCAATTAGAAATGAGTATTTACCTCCCATCCTCACCCCACCACACCCCAGCATTCCCCTTCCCATCTCAAGTCCACCCATCTGCAAGTTGGTGTTTGTCCTCTCCCACTTCATTGCTATCTCTCTCCCTTTTCTGCAATCTGAACTCTCCCGTTGTGTATGCCAGGCTTCCAGACATCAAATATCTCTGCTTCTCTATTGTGTTTGCTTCCTGCTGCTTTTCTTTTTCACTGGTTCTTCAGGCTGCTGTGACCATCATGTGCTGGGAAATCTTGAGGTCTGATTCTCTTTGGGGATCAAATAGTCCCTTAGCTTCACTGTCAAAGAGATATATAGTTGATTTGTTAATGTTTTAATTACATTAGGCTACTTTATATGCATCAGGAACACCAGGCCATTCTATTTCTGGTGACTTGGATGGGTCTGAGATTCTGCGTTTTTTTACAAGCTCCCAGGTGGTGCTGCTGCTGCCACTATAGGACCCACACTTTGAGTCAAAGACTCGATTCTGAAATGCTGTACTTTTATTGTCAATACAATCTCCTTGATGGGATGGACCACTTCATAGGCATCTTTATATCCCTTCCATGTCCAGCACCTTATTGTACATATGTGATAGATATTCAAATGTTGGTTGGTAGATTTTGATTGAACTGAGCACACATGAAATACAGAATTTTGGAATGGGACTGATTGAATTATTGTGATGACTATGCATGATAATGCATGTAAGGATTGAGTTTCATGCCTAGCTCATAGTAAATATTTGTTGCTAGTAATAGTAGTAGATATATTTTTAAATAGTCTTAATTATCCAGCTAATTCAGTTTAAGAAAATACTTTGTCCCCTCCATCCTCTCCCTTTCTAAATCCATATATTTATCTTAAATTTCCATTTCATTTTGTAGTGCTCATCTGCAATTTAATCTTAGAATTGTTCTTGCTTAAAATTTAAACTTAAAGGAAAAATTCCTGTTTTAGAATTAAATTGAATCCCCTTAGTATGAAAGCTGTTGTAGTCATTGCAGTAGAAAAAGGTATTTAGAAGAATATATTTTCCTTCTTTGGAGGCAGTTAAACCCAAACTATTAATTTCCTTCACTCTGGTGACTTCATATGTTTACTCATTTAAAAAAGTTAATGTGCTTTAAAATGTTTCTCTAAACTACTCCTGCCATTTTGGATGGGCCAGAAAATAAATGCACACATACACGTAAATACATATATATGCACACATACATATATCCATCCATACATAATTTCATAAGTAAATTAAAAATGTGTGTTAAATAAGAGCATCATTTTGGAGAAAGTAATTGGACACACAAGGAAAGGAATATTGAAATCATAAAGTATTAGATTTTATTTATAAATCGTCAACATAATGAGTAACACTTGAAGTCTTCAACCAATAGGACCAATAAACAAATATAGTTCTAAACAAAGTATAAACCAGTTTGCAATAAAAGATGAGAAATTCTTGACTGATCATGCATTCAATAAATATAAAGGCTAAAACCAACAGATAAAATAAGGTTTCGCTATGAGTTCCCATACAGAGAAGAAAATGTTTATTGAAGCAACAAATGTAGATTGAAGCAATAAATGTTTATTAAAGCAACAAATGTAGATGCCACCATTAAAGAAATACTAAGGAGACCTACCTCAGGATGTTGGCACATGAGTCTATGAATCATAACTATTATCATTGTCTTGTTGATGAGAAGCACTTACAAGATGACCATGGAAATGGATGTCTTTTACTCTTTCATTACAGAGGTCCTTTTTCATTACCTGTGTAACCCAGATGTAGCCCAGATGTCAGCTGCCTGGATTTCTTCAAGTCCTCCCAGCCCGCCAGGGTCAACTTGTTCTTTAAAATATAATTTAAATGGACTCAAGTCACAATCTCATGTACAGGGAGTACTCAGCGTCCCTCCCAATATTTTCAGCACTTCTAAGTGAAGCTTGTGTATCTCCTAGACTCTGCCTCTGAACTCCTTCTTAGGCAGATTTTGTACAGGAATAAACAAACTGAACTACCCCAAACCAACTGCACAAAAGTTTTTGAAAATCACACTATGGCATGCGAGTGAAAATACTTCAGTTAGTATCAAGTGCTAGGGAAGATAATAATGTTACTGAATTAGAAAGAGACACAATACTGTGAATGTTCCAAGGGTAAACCTGGCAGAGAAAAAAACTAAAGGTAATGAAAAAACACCTACTTGTTTCTTGTGGCTGAAAATAGAAGATTGAAGTCCTGACAAGATTTTGAAATAAATTAGGATGATCTGTGGCTTATAATAAGAAAGAAAATTTACCTAGTTAAAGTTAAAAAAGGAACAGAAAGCACCCAAAAGAGTATTCACCACTAAAAGAGAGAAGGATCAGCAGAGTACTTTGAAGCTGGATGAGCTAGTAGTTACAAGGAACACACTTTCCTTGCCCTTTTTAAGAAATAAATCCACATGGCCTTTGTCTCATCTTCTGGTGTCTGCCAGATCTGTTCTTGAAGCAATAGCTGCCAACACATTAATACTACTTCCCTGCCCTCGTGTGAGCATAGTATTCAGTCTGCTCCTTTCTTTCATTACGTTCAGTTTTTCCAAGAATTTGTTCCCGTTTTTATTTCAGAAACTATTCTAACCTGATAGTCACGGTTTCCTGACTCCCCACATTACTTTCATGTTATCTAATCCTCAGATTACCTGGATGTACTGTACATTTTATTCAGTTGAACTGAAATAAATTCTGGTTGGTGACGCTTCTTTTTCTTTTTAAGAGAAGGACATATTCGTGTATCTTGAACACTTTTAATTAGATGTGGGAAATTTTACTATACACCAGTAGAAATCCCATTTAGACATGTTGGTCATAGAATTAGAATATACCTCTTAGGCTTGTTTGCTTGTTTGTTTGTTTGTTTGTTTTAACAAGCACACCTCCTATCCCCATCCCCTAATCTCTCCTGCCCAGGTAACCTCCGATCTATGCAAATTTGTTATTTCTAGTCATCCCTAATATGTGATAGCATCAAATTTTTTTCTTTATGCATCATGCTTATTTCACTGAGCATAATTTTTCAAGGTTCCTTCATGTTGCAGCATGTCTCATAACTTCATTTTTTTCCATATAATTAAATAATACTCCATTGTGTGTATGTACCACATTTTGTTTATCCATTCATTTGTTGATGGACACTTGGAATGTTTCCAGCTTTTGGTTATTCTGAATAATGCTGCTATAAAAATTGATGTGCTGTTATCTGTTTGTGACCATTTTCACTCTATTTGGATATGTACCTAGAAATGGGATTGCCAGGTCATATGATAATTCTATGTTTAACTTTTTGAGGAACCACCATACTGCTTTCCACAGTGGCTGTATCATTTTACATTCCCACTAACAGTATGCTAAAGTTCCAATTTCTTTTCATCCTCTCCAACACTTGTAATTTTCTGTTTGTTTTTAAAACTTGTCATCCTTGTAGGTATAAAGTGGTATCTCATTGTGGTTTTGATTTGCATTTTCCTAATGTCTAATGATGTTGAGTATCGTTGCTTGTGCTTATTGGCCATTTGTACCTCTTTGGAGAAATGTCTGTTTATGTTTTTTGCCTGTTTTTAAACTAGATTGTTTGGCTTATGTTATTGTATTGTAAAAGTTCTTTATATGTTCTGGATATTAAACCCTTATCAGATATATTTTTGGAAACTATTTTCTCCTATACTATAAGTTGTCTTTTCACTTTCTTGATAGTTCCCTTCAGTGCAAAAAAGTTTTTAATTTTGATGAAATCACATTTATTTATTGTTTATTCCATTGCTCGTGCCTTTGGTGTAATATCTAAGAATCCATTGTCAAACCCCATGTCTTGAAGATTTGTCTGTATGTTACGTTCTAAGAGTTTTATAGGTTCATCTCTATTATTTATTCCTTTATCCATTTTGAGCTAATTTTTGTATATGGTGTGAGGTGGGGGTCTAATTGCATTATTCTGCTTGTGTATATCCAGTTTCCTCAACACCACTTGTTGAAGAGACTATTCTTTCACCACAGCATATACTTAGCATCCTTATCAAAAACCAATAATATCCATAGGCCATAGATATGTGTCTATATCTGTACTTTTAATTCTGTTCCACTGATGTATTTGTCTATCTTTGTGCCAGTATCATATGATTTTGATTACTGTTGCTTTTTAATACAGTTTGAAATGGCATAGTGTGAGTTCTCCAACCCTCTTCATTTTTCAAGATTGTTTTGCCTATTTGGGCACCCTTTCAGTTATGTATGAAATTGAGGATCAGTTTTACCACCATATCTGCAAAAAAAAGGCTGCTGGAAATTTAATAGGGATTGCATTGAATTTGTATATTGCTGTTGGGAAATATTGACATATTAATGATGTTAATTCTTCCAACCCATGAACATGGGATGTTTTGCCATTTAGTTAGGTCTTCTTTAATTTCTCTCAGCAGTGTTTTGTAGTTTTCAGTATAAAAGCTTTTTGTATCCTTAGATGAATTTATTCATAGATACTTTATTATTTTATAAGCTATTATAAATGGTATTGTTTTCTTAATTTCCTCTTTGGATTGTTCATTGCTAGTGAATAGGAACAAAAGTGTTTTTTGTGTGTTGATCTTGTACCCTGCCACTTGGCTGAATTCATTTATTAGCTTTAATGGTTTTCTTGTGGATTCCTTTGAATTTTCTCTGTATAAGATCATGTCATCTGCAAATAATTTTTATTTAGATAATTTTTATTTCTTTTTCTTGACTAATTGCTCTGCCAAGAACTTCTACTGAACAGAACTTGTGTTCAATATTGTACAGCAATGGTAAAAGTGGGCATCCCTGTCTCATTCCTGATCTTAGGGGAAAGTCCTAAGAATGGTGATCTTTCACCATTGAGTATGATGTTAGCTCTAGATTAATACCATTTAGTTTTAAAGGAAATGTTAAATCAGGAGAATTTAAAACAAGATGGTGTAAGTGTCTGATATTTGATTTGTGGATTTAGAATGACACAGTCTATTCCACCTCCTTGCCATGGGCTGAAGTTTTCACATGAATGGGGACCCCTGATTGTTTTCTACATTTGTGGGTTAGACTTTTAGCCCTGTCTCATTTTCAAATGTTAGTGTTTCAGAAGAGTTGTCTGACTCCCTACTCTCTAACAGGTAGAACTCAAGACAAGTAGGTTTCATTCAAAGGGGACTGACATGGAGTCACAGCTGGACAGGAGTGGGCAGAGGGAGGGCCAGCAGAACTGCAGCGCCCTAGATAGAGAGGAAGGTGGGAGGGGCTGCCAACAAGAACAGGTCATGCTGTGGGGTGAAAGCCCTCCTTGTTAATGATCTGACCCATGTTGGCCTTATAGAGGGCAAGCCTGGGGGACTCTCAGCAACAAATCACTTATGAGAGGTCATGACTTGTGGGGCCCTAATGAGTTGGGGGTAAAGTGAAATAGCTTCAAGACTGGGTACCTTTCCTTTCCCTTTCTCTGAAAATAAAGGCTGTCATGGCCAAGCCATTCTATAGACTGGAAGAATTACAAAGGAGATTTATTTAAATTGTGGTAATATATATAACATAAAATTTGCCATTTTAACCATTTTTAAGTATACAACTCAGTGGCATTAATTGCTTTTACAATGTTGTGCTACCATTACCACCTTCCATACTAAAACTTTTTTATCATTCAAAACAGAAACTCTTTTTCCATCAAGCAGTAACTCCCCATTCCACCTCTCCCCAGCCTCTGATAACCTCTGATCCATTTTTTAAATTTTTTTATTATTATTTTTTAATCTACTTTCTGTCTCTATAAATTTGCTTATTCTAGATTCATGTGAGTGGAATCATATATTCGCTCTTTTGTACCTGGTTTATTTCACTTAGCGTTATGTTTTCATGGTTCATATATGTTGTAGAAATTACCAGACTTTCATTCCTTTTTATGGCTGGATAATATTCCAATGTACAGATCTATCACTTTTGTTTATACCTTCAACTGACAATAAACATTTGGGTTGTTTCCAACTCTTAACTGTTGCTAACAATGCTGCTATGAACATTGTCATACAGGTTTGAGTTCCTGCTTCCAATTCTATGTACAAAGGAGATTTTTAAAGAGCAGTAGCCCTTAAGGAATTTCCTTCTTTTCCTAAGTGGCAAGGTGGATATGCCTGGTTGCTTCTAACG
Source organism: Cabassous unicinctus (assembly GCA_029593785.1). Lineage (NCBI taxonomy): Eukaryota > Metazoa > Chordata > Mammalia > Cingulata > Chlamyphoridae > Cabassous > Cabassous unicinctus. The sequence continues at coordinate 7,415 of JAQZBX010065784.1, forward strand.
TCCCAGAAGTCCACCTTGCCTGTTTTCTTCTTTAACCATGGTGGTGCACTATTAGTTGAGGTTCTGCTTTCAAAGGTTGCTCCCTAAAATGAAGAAAAATTTTGAGGAAAGCACTTCAAATGAAGACATGAGAACAAAACATAGTCAGTACCAGAGAGCAAGGAGGTTGGAGAAGCACACCTATACCATAGCATTCTGTAGGAAATATTTCTACTCCTAGAGCAGCTCATAATATATCCAGTAATTATCCTCATCTTAGACAACCCAGAATTGAATCCTGATGACATTTTTCAAGGTGAAAATGAAGTAGTGAAGCCTGCATGTGTTCCTTTGTATTGGTCTAAGCACCTCAATGCCAGTTTGTCAGTGGATCCATAATTCAGATGAAAGCAAAAAAAAAATCTAAATCCAATGTATATATTAATGAGTAGCCAATGTGACCACTATTTTTAGTGCAGACATATTCAAGATCAAGGACATTAATGTTTGCCTGTTTTATTTAATTACATGCCTTGTACCTGGAAGATACAAGTCTTGCTGCATACTGATGAGTGTACAGGGAGGGATTTAAGCATTGTGCTGTCCAAATTAAATTCTAAAAGCCAGGAAATTCATCATTCTGACATCTCTTTGCAAATGCAGAGTGTGTGTTGAAATATCTCTTGAAATGTGTCTTGTTTACATGAGGAATACATTTAGTATATCATGCTAATTATAAACAAATTTCTGAAGAAGGCCTTTAATAATATTTCTTTTTAAAATGTAAAATTGAGGCACATTTTCCCAAATTGCAAGAATTGATGTTTCCTCTGATTACTTATATTTTGGGTTGTGAGGTTTCCTTCTAAACAAGTTATATATTTATATTTTTTTCCTTAGTTTTCTTCAAAAATCATTATTTATGGCTATATTGTAATCAAGGTTTACAGATATTATATATTAAAAATGGGAAAGAAAATATTTAAAATGAGATACTGCTTACTATTAAGGTTTCTTATAATTAAAAGTATTATGTTCTTAAAACTTATAGGGGTATCCTTTATAAGAATACCTCAAAAATCACAGTTTTAGGTATTGAGAAACTATTTCACAGCCTTCTGTTTTGAGATTTTTTTCGAAGATTTTATTTAAAGGATAAGAGGACTTTATGATGCATGAATAAAACTTTCCAGTTATAAATAAAACCATTTTCTTTGGAATGTCAGTGTTACAGAAAATATTTACAAAACGTAAGTTTACCTTGGATTCCATTGTTCTATGTAATCTCCAGTAATAATAGATACAATTGTGCAGTATAGCTTCAAAATGGAAAATTGTTATTCATTTTTAAGAGACTAAAAGGCTCTTGGGAAAATGTATAGCTTGGGAATGACAAAACTGCCATCCACTAAAAAAAAAAACAAAAAAAACACAAGATTGTGGAGATAACAGAATGGAGCTCTGGGAATCTTCAAATTTACTTTCAAACAATACTTTTTCTTATATGGTCCTTAAGGGAAGTTTAGGCCAAGAAAGTGGAACTGGAAAATAAGGCAAAGTAATGATTTGTCATTGGCTCTCTAATAGTTACATAATCTCTCATCATTTATTTCCTCTGTTAGGCTTATCAGAAGAAAAATCCAAAGAGAGAGAGAGAGAGAGAGAGAGAGAGAGAGAGAGAGAGAGGTGGCCTGGTCTCCTCTGCAAGAGTAGCATGAGCCTTGTCACTCATACTTTGAGGAGCCAGAGGGGTCAAGAGGGGTTTGGGCAAGCAAGATCAACCTTTGGCAAATCAGAATGACTCCACCCTTTTCCCATGATCATTCTTCTTCTTTGGGGCTTAAATAGTGGGAGGGAATAGAAAGGAGCCCTTGGAATCCACCAATTGAACTTATTGGAAAAATAATCTGAACATGGCTAGATCAGTGATTCCTAAAGTGTGTTCCAGAGGACACTAGGACACTAGTGCTATTGTGTGTGTGTGTGTGTGTGTGTGTGTGTGCGTGCGTGTGAGAAAGAAGAGGGGATCCAATTGTCATTTAAGTCTAGAAATGGTAAATTTTAAAAATTTAAGTTCTTTATATGGGTTATTTTAATTAATCTTTACAACTAAACTTTTTTGTGGATACTAATAACCCTCATTTTCAAGGTGAGGAAAGGTATAGAGAGGTTACGAAATTTACCTAAAGTCATTTGTTTATTTAGTTGTGGTGCCGGGACTCGCTACCAGACAGTCTGATTCCAGAACCCAGATGTATTTATTCCATAACTTTCTATAAACTCTTTAAATGATAATTATGTACACTGAATCTCTAAAAGGTATATGTATAGTGTATATACATTTCCCTAATTTATTTAGCCATAAGCTTTTAAACATTTTTATGAGCATCTCACAAAATGGATGTTCCATGGAGCCTACTTTGTGAAGCAGTGAGCTAGATTTCATCATGTAGCCTCTACTCAAACAAAGCACCAATTTGGCAAACCAAAAACTTGCTTTTGCCAACGTCTAGATGCAAAGAGCTAGTATCCGTCTATATTGAAGTTGTCTGAGTTACCCTTTCTCTTCTCCCTTTCAGGTGTTTCATCCCAAACATCTATGCAGCTCTGTTCACTGCCGCCCTCATTCCTCTAATGTGCCTGGTGGTGGTGGTTGTGGTGTTCATCCATGCCTACCAGGTGAAGCCACAGTGGAGAGCATATGACGATGTCTTCAGAGGAAGAACAAATGCTGCAGGTTTGCACTTTGGAGATAGGACATTTTTAATGGTGGGAAATGTTGCTGAATATTTTTATCAAATAAAGGAGTGAGGTTAGGCTCACTTACAGTACTGGAAACCATAAGTTGACCTACAGATTTCCAGTTTCTCCTGCTTCATGAGACTTCCTGACATTTCTCTGTAGGACTCCCTAGGTTTTAATACTGGTTTCAATTTTGTCCTTAAGGTATTAATGTCCAAGTAAATGAATCCCAGCCTTTGGGAGCTACTTCCCAAACTTTCTTCAACTCTAACAATAACAACTGTGTTCGACTTGTGACATCTATTCATTTCTTTCAGGCTCTGTGACTTCTTCAGAGTTAAACAAACCTCCACAATGCTCATGAGTACTATATTTTGCATGTGGAATTCTGATTCTGCTGACAGATGTTTAAAAAAATATGTAATCAGACAGCTTTATAAGTGGCTACACATGTCTGGTTACTTAAGAGTACAAGTCTTTCCAGCTCAAATTGGCTTTCAGTGCAGCTCATTTTTTCCCTTTGAATCATACTTAGCACAGGTTTTTATGATCTGATTCGATTCATTTTTGTTGTTATTGTTAGATTAGAGTCTCTTGGGAATTTTCTTAAGTAGGAAAATTAACCACACACCTACATACAGAAACCTTACTCTAAATATTGTATGCCTGAGTGGGATTCCAGGGACAATCTTGTGAGCTGGGGGGTGGGGATCCCTCTTGGGCCAGTGGAGAAGATGAGTCTTTGTCTCTTTCCTAAGCTTTTACAAATATGAAGCCAAATGAATGATAGTCTTAGTGGAATTCTTCACATTTTTAAGTGCCTTGCTAAGTTTAAGCCAGATACCATTTATGAATTCCCTAGAATAGTGCTAATACATTATTAGGGGCTCACTAGATACTGTCACTAACACAATAATAAAAAGAGTCACTTTAATGTAAGAAAAGCCCTCAAAGGTCGTGAACCGAATCAGGCAAGATGAGAGAAAAATTTTTCTCATGTTATAAACACAAGAGACTTATTTTATATTAGTTTTTGGAGTCGTTTGTCAGATAGCTGTTTTTTAACCAGCTATTCTCTACTTTCTTCCTTATTTAGCATGCCATCATTGTGTTGGCAAAAATATTATGTAAGCTTATAATGAATCTTAAATTCTTCAATTAAAAAGCAATTTTCAATACAGAAATCCTACTTTTTCATGGGACATAGGTTTTTATCCAGAAGTTGAGCTTTTATTCAACTTGGAATTTGTTTTATTAAAATGCATATACTCTTTTGGAGGGAAGGATTACTTATTTCTTTCCCCAATTGGTAAGGTTTATTCTGCTTTATATGCAATGCCAAAGTGCCAGGGTTTGCAATAGCATACCCTAGGTTTGTAATAGCATAACCTGGGTTTGTGATAGCATAAGGGCCCCTATCATAGTGGGTTAAGTTTTTGCATTCCTAAATAACCTATTTTGTCTCATGGATGTGATACAGTAGCTCAAACAGTATTCCATTATCTGTGAAATATAGTTCTCAAGCACTTATCATAATGCTAAAAGTTCCAGCACAATTGTATCTCAACTAGAGAACCTCTTGAAATGAATGTTAATAGAAGCATTACTCTATTGTAGCTTTTCCAATTTAGGTTTACCTGCTCAACAACAACAACAAAAATATTTACAGTTTTTTAATTCTTACTCCCATGACAATTCAATCTAAAACCATTATGTCATACCTGGACTCTTGCAGGATTATCTCTGGCTGTAGTCTTTTTCTTCTCATTTCATTATCTCAAATGTCTATATATTTCAAAAATGTAAATTGTATCCCCTCACTCTCCAGCACTAAAATTATTCAACGTATTTCTCATTGCCCAAAAACAATTCCAGTTTCTTTATCCTTCAATGCAATAGCCTCCACAGTACATCCCAGACCATCTTTCTACCCCCACATTAGTTATTGTTTATCCTGCATTCTGACCACACCAATCTATTTATTTACTCTTTCCTAAAAATTGCCTGATACTATCATCTTTGCTCATGTGATGAACCCTCTACTTTGTAAGATACTCCTCATCATTAGTTGGAAAAGTACTGTGCCCAGTAACTGATTTGGGAAATATAGATGGATGAAGGAGAAGTGAAAGGAGCTTATCACCTCTTATAATCTCCATGCTCTCCCAAAGCTGTTAAAAATAAACTATAGCCTAAGTAAAATTTGTGTACTTGAAAAACACAAGTCCCCCAGAGCCCAATTCCAGCAAGGTACCACTCATTCCTTTATTGACGTTCTGGAAGCTCCCAATATGCACCTTATTCTGTGAAGCCTTTGGAATTGCCTCTTTGTATATTATATCAAAGAAGAATCACAGCATTCCCTCATCTATGTCTTTAAAGCACTTTGTGCCTACAGCCATTATATCTAAGCTTACCTTGTGACTTGTTTTCATAGGTGTGTGGCTGACTTCCTTAATAAATTATGAATCCTTTGAGGGCAAGGACCATTTATTATTCATCTCTAATATCTCCAGGGCCTTGCAAAGTGCTCAGTGTATAACAGGAGCATAATTAATATTTGTTGAATAAATGAATGGATTAATATTCAGCAATGCATCATAAAAGCTTATAATTGTAGGAATGGATACCCAAAGCTAAATATAGCATTAAGAAGAAGAAGATGCCATATCATCGAAAGTAGAAATTAAGTGATTTATAGGCTTGATCTGATTGTACATATCCATTTGAAAGTTATTATTAGGTCTTCTTTTTTCTTTTTGACTTCTGTGATTCCCAAATCCACATCTCCAGCTTGAACCTCTGATTTGATCTTTTATATTTTATTTGCTGCTATATTACTATATTAACTCACTTCCACTTAACATGCTCAACTTACAAAATCAAAGCTTCTAGAACAAATGCCTGTCTCCTCTACCATAGGGCATTTGATATTTTCTTTAAATTTTTCTGCTAAAATTTCATTATACTGACCTGTAACATATCTAGTCAAGATGACTATAAATTCATGTTTTGTCCACTATCCCACTCCACATACAAAGCAGTAATAGACAAGATATAACAAGATAAATTTCAAGAGAAGATGAACATCCTCAGTGGATCAGAAATAGACAGAAACACAAAGTGGTAAGCTGTGCTGAAGTCCTGGACCCGATATTCTCTGGGTCTAGTAGCAGGTGGATGGTGGAGAATCTCAACTGCTTTGTTGGTGAACTGAAGACTAAAAGATCCTATCCAAGGTGGGTAGACCAGAGCAATGGCCACTGCATGAAAGAAACCTGAAAGAAAGGTGCTACAGTCGTCTGGGAGTTTGGCATATATCAACCTGGGAACCCAAAGAGAAAGCAGACAAAGTATGTCAGCAAGAACCTGGGTCAAGTTCACGGACTGTATGTGCCATGTCCCTGATGTCACCAGGGGGACAGGAAGCCACAGGAGGATCTGAGTGGCGGCAACCACAAAACCATTAGACAGGAAGAGGTATCTAGAGAGAGAACAAGCAAAGAAACTCTTCTACTCAAGATTAGCTGCAATATGAAACTTCCAAATACAGGAGGAAAACTAATAAGGACAAATCTTAAAATCAGCAATCAAAAACATAAATTAAATCCAGAAAAAAATTTTAATGCAATGATCTGAAAATAACTTTGAATAAATATGTTAGGATACTCAAAGATATAAAGCAGGGATCAGCAAACCAGCAAACTATAACCACAAGGCCCCCCCCCATGTTTTTTCCCCAAATTTTATTTATTTTTATCAGTTTTATTGAGACATAATCTATGTACCAAAAAGCTCACTTCTTTAAACTATTCAGATCCATGATTTTTGTATATTTACATAGCTGTGTAACTATCACCATAGTATCATTTTAGAACATTTCATCATCCCCAAAAGAAACTTTGTACCCATTAGCAGTCACTCCACATAATCCTCTCCCCTCAGCTCCTGGCAACCACTAATCTGCTTTCTGTCTCTATAGATTTGCCTATTCTGGACTTATATAGATGAGATAATTCAATATATGGTTGTTTCAATTTCTTTTAATTTCTTGGCAACTAAAACAAATGGCTTATCAACAGGAATTTGTTGGTTCACGGTTTCTGAGGCTAGAAGGCTTGATTCTTCTTGGAGTAGGTATCTTCTGGCTGGCCAGCAATCTTTGGGGTTCCGTGGCTTTTCTGTCACATGGCAATGCACATGGTGGCACTTTCGCCTTTCTCTTCTGCATTCTGTTGTCCTCCAGGTTCTGGCTACTCCCTGTGACTTCTCTCTGTGTGACCTTCCCTACAAGGATGCCTAGAATAGGAATTGACCCATCCTGATTGAGCTGGGCCACACCTTAGCTGAAGTAACCTCATCAATAGGTCTTATTTACAATGTATTCACACCTACAGGAATGGATTAAGATTAAGAACTTAGTTTTCTGTACATAACTGTAAGCCACCACAGTGGTCCATTATGTCTGGCGTCTTTAACTTAGCATAACATTTTCAGGGTTCATCCTCGTTGTAGCATATATCATTACCTTGTTCCTTTATATTGCTATTTAATATGCCATTGCAATGATATACTACATTTTGCTTGTCCATTCATCAGTTGATAGACATTGGGTTATTGTCATCTTTTGGCTACTATGCATAACATTACTATGGGCATTCATGTAACAAGTTTTTGTATGGACATGTGTTTTCATTTCTCTTGGATACACACCCAGATGGTTCATATGGTAACTCTATGTTTAACATTTTGAGGAAATGTCAAACTGTTTTCCAAGTGTCTGCAGTGGCCTGGTTTTCTGAGTATTTTTGGAACCCATCCATACCCTCTCATTTTCAGCATCCTATGGCTGCTTTTATGTTGTAGAAATGAGTAGAGTAGTTACAACAGTGACCGCATGGCTTGCAAAGCCTAACGTATTTACTACCTGGTTCTTTACCAAAAAGAGTTCACCACCGAACCCCAGATATAAAGGAAGATATATCCATTAAAAGCACTTAAATGTATTTTAAAAGAATATAAATAAAAGCAGACAAGTATAAAAGAGAAACAATTTTAGAAATCTTAGAAATACAAAATTTTAGCAGGGATTGAATTATGTCCCCCAAAAGATAGCTTCAAGTCCTAACCCCTGGTACTTGTGAACGTGGCCTTATTTGGAAATAGGGTTTTGTGGATGCAGTCAAGTTAGGATAAGATCATATTGGGTTAAAGTGGCCCTAATTCAATGGCTGGTATCCTTATGAGAAGACAGAGATTTGGACGCACAGACACACCAAGGAGAAGGCCACATAAAAACAGAGGCAGAGATTGGAGTGATGCATCTACAAACCAAGGAACACCAAGTATGGCCAGCGGCCACCAGAAGCTAGAAAAGAAGCATAGAACAGACTCTTCCTCAGAACCTCCAGAAGGAACCAATTCTGCTGCAGCTGGATTTGGAACCTTAGGCCTCTAGAACTGTGAAAAAGTAAATTTATCTTGTTTTAAGCCAGCCAGTTTGTTATGGCAGCTCTAGGAAACGAATACATAAACTAATTGAAATTTGAAAATAATGTATTAAATAAACTCTAGATGAGAAACAGAGAAGAGAAATAAATGAATTTGAATCTGAAGCTAAGATTGAGGAATTTACCAAGGAAGCATACAGAACTAGAAATCTAAGAGGTATGAGAATAGCTTAATTTCCAGAAGAGAAAATAGAGGGAATGGAAGAAAACATTGAAGGAGTATGACTGAGAATGTTCCAGAATTAAAGAAAAAATAGCACAACTACACATAAAATAAATACATTGCAAAAAGGGGGGGTGGGAATGCTGAGAAGACTAGCTGCTGAAAAGCAAAATATAATGTTTCGAAAGTTCACATCTATATTTTAGAAAAACTGGCAATGAGCATCTTTTCATTGTTTCCAATAAACTGTTTTGTTATTTCAAGTGGCACAAGCCCCACTCAGGTTTCAAGACTCCACAGGGAAGCAGATGTAGCTAAGTACTCTGAAAATCTAAGCTTCAAAGGCAACACACAGCCTCTTTCTTCTTTCCTCTGAGAAACATGTACCTTATACCACTTCATGCACTCTTTTTTTTTTTTTTT
>JAQZBX010065785.1:0-16237 GCA_029593785.1 Cabassous unicinctus
ATGAAGGTATCAGGACCCCTATCCTTCCTTCTACTTCTCAAATTCCTACTTGGCTTCTCAATTTCTGTCATTTGTACTTGTACTTTTCTATTATCAAGAATTTCTAATATTTATCTTTTATTCTGGGATCATATTAAGTTTTCCTTTATTTCTAGTTGATCTAAACTGACAATAAAGTGTTTACTATGATTATGTTAAAATTGCCCAGTATATAACTAGGATTATATTTCCTGTCTGTTTTTCTTGGAGTTCCTAATTGCCTTCTTTTTTTGCTTGCATTATCTGCCCTTTTCACATATTTGAGTTGTTCCATATTCTCAAGGGTGGTATCAAATCTCTGACATTGTTTTTTCCTCAGGTTTCCAGATACCTGCTAGAGCTCTCCACCCTCCTGCTCTATTCCTAACAAATTGCTCTGTAGATCTGACGCCCTGCATCCTGGGGCTTCCTTCCTTTACTTTCCTGGGCTGGAACCACCATTTCCTGGATCCTATGTCTTTAACTTTCTTAGTTTACTCACTCATTTTGCTACAGCATCAAATAATTTCCTAAGCAAGAGTGTAAAGGAGGTAACCATTCTGAGTATTTTGCTAGTTCTGAAAATATTTTAATTCTCAGACTATCTGATTGTGCCGTTATCTCTATTGCTATCTCATATGGATATATAACATATACATGTAACGAATTTCCTATTGCTATGTTATTGTTTGTTGTAAGTTTCTCTATTACATATGATTGTGTGTGAAAATACTTATATCTTCATATTTGTGCCCATAAAAAATTATTTTCAAAGGATAATTTTGTAGAAGTGGAATTCCTGGGCAAATGGTATGTACATATTTAAGGATATTGATACATTCTGCTAAAATTCTTTTCAGAAAGGTTACCTCACACCCTCAAAAATGTGTATGTGCATATGTGATTTAACCAGTCAACATGAAGAGATTATCATGTGTTATTTTCGTTAAGAGCCTGGTTGGTTTTGTTGTTTGGTTTGTCTTTGTTTTGTGAATACTGACAGTTAATACCTGCTTAGGAACTCTGAAGAGGGTGGGCCAGAAGGGTCTTTACTTGAGATAATTGGAAATAGAGCCTGGAAAGAGGATAGATATGATACTGTCTTTAAATATTTGCAGGGTTATGATTTAAAAAAGAGACTCGGTGTTTTTGGATTGCCAGGATCAGAAGTACAACTGGAAGTTAGAGAGGGCACCATGTCATTTGTATAATAATACAGAGATGGAGTATGCTGCTTTGGGAGATGCTAAAGCATAGACTGAGGGAAGAGCTGTGGGTAATAGAATGAGATGATCTTCAGAAGCCATTTTAGCCATACAATTCTGTGATGATAATAAACATGAAGCCATTGTGAACAGAGTTAAATTTGGGCTGAATGAAGTATAAACATGCAAAGTCTTGCAAGCATGGCATAAGCCCTTGGATAAGTAAGTAGTCAGTTTACTCTTGGAAGTAGTTATTTTCCTTTTCAACCTGCATGTTTTTCTGCAACAACTAGAAAGTAACATTAACTACATTTTGAGGGGTGATTCATTCACATAATTTATTTTTTAGAGTAAAATAGCAGTGGTGAACCTACATTTAGTCTTCGTGACGATGCTGTCTTTCTCATCATCCACTTTTCCTCATCATTCAGACCAGACCCTTAGGCCCAGGTAGTCACCAGGTATCAAGGACTAGAGGTGAAGGATTGTGCCTAGGAAGGAGGTATACGCCCTTTAAGGACTTGTTCTTAAATTTTTTAAATCTTCATAATAACGGTAAGAAAAATTACCTGCTTCAATTTCACTTTTAAGTAAAAAATAAATTTTTTTCATTGTTTAATGCCTTTTCTGTTTTGGTATTTTTCTTGATTGCTGTCAGTACACATTTCAATTTATTTTCGCATCAATCCTGCCGTAAAGATGGTATTATACTCACTTTACAAATGGAGGAACTGAAGCTTAGGTCACCTTTGCCCAAGGTCACACAACAGAGCATGATTCAAGTCCTGGCCTCCATACCAAAGGACCATAATCATTCATTAACTACCCTCACCTCCCAAAACTTAATTGCTTAATTATCATAATGAATTGCCCGCATAGAATAAGACATTAAAAGATTGTTTAGCCAAAAAATATTTATGGAAATTCTATCATCGTCACTGGATATGGTGATACCAATTGGCATTCTTAGACACTTAACTTCAGTTAATTTTAGCTTTCTCACTCCATTGTTTTATATAACAGTGAAGATGATGATGGTGGCAAAGGCAACTGTATAATCCTAACCACAACCATATCAGAAAGAATTGCTCCTATTTCACAAAGATCTGAGAAATGGGTTAGAGAAGTTCTGTAATATCCACAAGGTCATGTAGCTAGAAAGGGGCAGAGCAATGACTCATCTTTATTCTAGGTGAAATCGAGGGCTCCTTAGTATGTTTGCTGGTATACTCACTAATAACCTGTTTCCACATGTTTTTCTTCTGTTAGATAGTTGTTCTGTAGGTCGCATATTCCTCTACCTCTTTTACTTGCCTACCAACTTTTACCTGCCTTGCTACTAATTTAAATGTATCAAAGTTTGAAGATTAACTTCAAACATTTTTTCTAGCAGCAAGTTTATGATAAACTCTAATTCCATTCTACCAATTGCGTTACAAAATTTAAATCTGGATATTTTCCTCCTTTTCTTTCAGAATGGATTACTAATATTTTGATGGGGCTCTCACCCACTCAGAAAAAGGCCTGAAGGACATTTTTAGGATTTTTACTTTGTTGGTGATTCTGCTTGTTTAATACTGGTGAGCAGGCGAGGTTCAACTCAGGAAACATGGGCCAGGCACTATGCTAGGATTTATGAATATAATAGTGAATGAGACACAGGGAATATAGATATTTACAAGGGGTTAGGTACTCTAACAGACAAGCAGAAACATCTGTGGAGACACTTGACCCAGCTGGGGATCAAAGAGAAGGGGTTAGGAAAAGGTTATCTAGAGCAGGGGTTCTTAACAAGGGTTCTGTGAGCTTGAGGTGAAATTGAAAAAAACACTATTCTTGTGGGGACGTGTTGGTGCAGGTGTGATATATTTATTAAATAATACACAGTATAGTGTGGACTCTGTAAGGGGTCCGTGATTTTGACCTGACTGGCAAAGGGGTCCGTGGAACAAAAAAGGTTAAGAACACCTGTTCTAGTTGTATACTGTTTTTAAAATTTTCCCTTGTCCTAATTCATTGGAGAATTTAATTATGCATGGAGAGAAAAGCAGAATTTTTCAGCTTTCTTATTTTACTTGGATGGATTCTTAGGTTGCTAGGGTTGCTCTAACAAATACCACAGACTAGTTGGCTTAAACAACAGGAATTTATTGTCTCACAGTTTTGGAGGGTAGAAGTCCAAAGTCAAGTTGTCGGCAGGATCATGTTCTCTGAAGTCTGTAACATTCTGATGGCGGCTTGCTGGCAATCCATAACTCAATCTCTGCCTCTGTCACATGGCCATCTAGTTTCCATCTGTCTCCTCCTCACTGTGTCCAAATTTCCTCTGCTTGTAAGAACTCCTGGACTTGGATTAAGGCCCACTGTGATTCAGTTTGTCCTCATCTTAACTAATAGGATCTTCACATCTACAGGACCAGGATTTAAGACTTGAACATGTCTTGATGGGGCGCATGAGTCATTTCATAACATTTGGTCTGCAACTGAACACAATTAATTGTTCTAATCACACTATTTATTTATTTATTTACATCTCTCCACCCCCTCATTGTTTGCACTTGCTGTATGCTGTGTCTTTAGGAGGCACCAGGAACTGAATCTGGGACCTCTGATCTGGGAGGGAGGCGCCTAATCACTTGAGCCACCTCTGTTCCCTGCTTTGTTGTGTTTCCCATGTTTTTTCTTCTTGTGTCTCTTGTTGCATCAGCTTGCCACACCTGCCCGTCACGTCATCTCGCTGTCTTGCTCATTTTCTTTAGGAGGCACTGGGAACCTCTGCTCCCTGCTTTGTTGTGTCTCTCATTATGTTTTCCTTCTTGTGTCTCTTGTTGCATCATCTTGTGTCAGCTTGCTGTGCCTGCCCATCACACCAGCTCGCTGTCTTCTTTAGGAGGCACTGGGAACCGAACCACGGACCTCCCGTTTGGTAGACGGAAGCTCAGTCTCCTGAGCCACATCCACTTCCCTCTAATCACTGTTAACTCAAATATTCCAACCATTTCTTTTTGGAAAAATTCACCTAAACTTTAAACACAACACCAAAATTAAATACTAAGCATGTATTATATCCAGGAACTTGGAATGTGAATAGCAATTTGTTTCCTATATTCCTTAAAGTGCTTCTGTTTTGCTAGGTGAGTTAGAGGAGCCATACATTTGCTTTTTTTTTTTTTTATCACCCCTTGAGCTAGAAATGTGATTTCTATTATGTATTAAAATGAAAAAGATTGGTGGGAAGATGGTCAAGCAGGAAGCTCCTGGAATCACTCCCTCTACCAAAACAGCTATAAAACAGGCTTGTACTGTCTGAATCAACTTTGTTAACTTTGGAGAGTAGTAGAACATTGTATGTATCCAGAAAAAAGTGGGAAAAAGAGACTGTAAATTACTGTGAATACCAGTGAATTGCTTTCTCTGTGTGGCAGTTATTTGTGCCTATTCCCCACTCTTGCAGCAGAGGTCCCCTGACATAGCTTGCTGGGTGCCAGAAAGGGGCATAAAAATTCAGTTCCCCAAGATCCTGGTGGGGCACACAGTCTGATTGTGGATTACTGCTTTTGATTCAGTTACTCCTGATTGCTAGGGATCCAGCTCAGAGGGTGCCCATTGTTTCAACCCAGCCTGGACAAAAGTGGTGGACAAGACTTAAAGATAGTACACTTCCTCAGAGCTGCAGAAGAACAGTTGAAGGCCTGCATTTGCTAGGCATGTGCTAAGTCAAGAAAGCTCAGTTTTGGGGAGCCATGGAAGAAGTTCCTGGTGTCCTTTCTGTACTGCGCCCCCATCCCTTCTCCAGGGCAACTTGGAGCCAGCTAGCACTCCCTTTGTGGGTCCCTGGTCTTGTTCCAGCTGGAAAACTCCCCTTCCAGAATTTGTCCCCAAGGCAAAATCAACCTGAGACAGCAAAAGAAGTTTAAGAAACAATTGAGACTGGGGCCTAGGGAAAAGGATTACTGCACCTAGTCATGCAGTGGAATGGCCTGGAGAGGGAGAAAGTCTGTTTCCTGGGGACATTCAAACTCCTGTAAACAGGGATACTCCTAAGGCACAAGCCCAGGAGAAGACACAGGCCCAGGAAGGACTCAGCACTTTAAATTCATGTTGGCCTGACCATCTCGATAGGAGGGCTGAACTCTGAAGGATTTGCAATGACAATGAAAGTTTAGTTTTTGTTTGTTTTAAATTAGGTTTGCTTGGTTTTCTTAGCTCCTGACCCTCAAGAAATTCTCTGTCATATTGACAGTTGGATCTAAACTAAAGAAACAGACATCTCAGGGAATAAGTCCCAGAGTTAACATTTTAAAATGTTAAAATGTACAGTGTATAACAAAAGATTACAAGGCAAACAAAGAAAAAGGAAATGATGGCCCATCCAAAGGAAAAGAGTAAAACTCCAGAAAACATCAAAGAAGAAGAACGCAATGTGGACATATCAAACAAAGCCTTTAAAAAGTGATCTTAAAAATGCTCAGCTGAGGCATGCAGAATAGTATTTTGGGGATACAGAGATTGTACCAAAGTTCACATGAAGCTGTTTATTCCTAGGTCCTAAACAAGCCTCATTCAAGCCTAGGCATGAGCAAACAGGCACAAATTTAGCCTGAAGTTGGGTGGACCTGAGTCTGACCTTCTAGGCAAGCTTTGTATTTGGTCCATGGTACATATTTTATATCCATGTTTAGCCACTTGGGCTTGCTTGGGTCTAGAGACAAGCTTGGTTGCAATGCATGGGACAGTTTAGAAAGCACAAGGATTAGGAGTTCACTTTTGTGGAGAACACACGTAGACTTCATTTACCTGAAGGCTTCAAGGATTCTCATGACAGCCAACTATGCAACTCTTAACCTTTTGAAAGACAGATGGATGAATACTTACAAGATTAAAGAGTCTAAATTTTAATTTCTGTAAATCCATCTGGAGTCTGCTTCAATTATATGTAATGACTCATGATACAAGATTAAACAGCCTCATTTTAATAAATTTTTGTAAACCTGAAAAAAAATGCTCAGGAGACGAAAGAAAATACAGAGAAAGAACTAAAGGACATCAGGAACACAATGAATGAACAATATGGGAATCTCAATAGAGAAATAGACATTTTAAAAAGGAACCAAAAGAACTGCTGGAGTTGATGACCACAATAACTGAAATGAAAGATTCCCAGGAGTGTTACAATAGCAGATTGGAGCTGGAAGGAGAAAGAATCAGTGAACTCAAAAACAAGATAATTGAAATAAGTAAGGCCGAGGAGCATAAAGAAAATATAATTATAAAAAGCAAAAAATAGCCTAAGAGATCTCTGGGACACCATCAAACATAACAATATATGCATCATATAAGTATCAGAAGGGCAAGAAAGAGAGGAAGGGGCAGAAGGGATATTGGAAAAAATAAAGACTGAGAACTTCCCAAACTTAGCAAAAGATGTGGATATGTACATCCAAGAAGCCCAGAGAATATCAAATAGGATAAACTTAAAGAAAAATGTGCCCTGTCACATAGTAATCAAACTGCCAAATGCAGAGGACAAGGAGAGAGTTCTGAAAGCTGTAAGAGAAAAGCAGCATGTTACGTTCAAGGCATTCCCAATTAGTTGCCTATTTCTCATCAGAAACCATGGAGGCAAGAAGGCAGTCGGTTGGAATACTTAAAGTGCTGAAAGAAAACAACTGCCAACCAAGAATTTTATATCTGGTAAGTCTTTTTTTTTTTTTTTTTTTTTCCAAAAATGAGGGCGCGATTAAGACATTCCCAGATAAGCAAAAGCTGAGGGAATTCATCACTTCTAGACCTGCCCTACAAATAATGCTAAAGGGAGTTCTTCAGACTGAAAGGAGAGGACATTCAAAGTGGCATAAAGAAAGGCCTCTGGTAAAGGTAACCTTTTGGGTAATTATATGTGCCAGTACTATTGTATTCTAGTTTTTGTTTTTGGTATGTAACCACAGTTCTTATTTCCTACAGGTGTTAAAATACAAATTCATAAAAAGTAATGATATAGCTATGGTTTTGGACATATAATATACAAAGATATAATTCATAACAAGTACAAAAAAAGGTGGGGATGGACAGGTATAGGAACAGTATATGTGTATGTTATTGAAGTCAATAATATCAAATCAGATATGATTGTTATATATTTAGTGTGTTAAATTTTAACCCCATGGTAACCACAAGAAAAATATATGAAAAATATACCCAGATAGAAATGAGAAGGGACTCAATATTGTATAATACAAAAAATCAAATAAGTATGAAAGTAGACATTAACAGAAGAATTGAGGGACAAAAAAGTTATAAGACTTATAAAAACTAAATAGAAAAATAAGTACTGGATTATCAGTAGCAACTTTAAATGTAAATACAATAAACTTGCCCATCAAAAGGCAGATTTGGGCAGAATGGATAAAAAAGGATGACCCAACTATATGCTGTTTAAAAGAGACTTACCTTAAATTCAAAGACATAAATAGGTTGGCAATTAAAGGATGAAAAAATATATATACAATGTAAATAGTAACAAAAAGAGAGCTGGGATAGCTATACTAATTTCATATAAAATAGACTTTAAGTAAAAAACAGTTATGGAGGATAAAGAAGGTCATTATATTTTGATAAAGGGGTCAATTCAGTATGAAGACATAACAATTATAAATATATATGCTGGACCCCAAAATGTATGAATCAATAACTGACAGATTTGAAGGGAGAAATATATTGTTCTACATTAATGGTAGGAGACTTTAATATGCCACTTTAAAAAATGGAAAGAACACCTACACAGAAAATCAATAAGAAAAAGAAGACTTGAACAATGCTCTACTCAACTAGGCATAAGAGACATGTAGAACACTTTACCCAGCCACAACAATGCACATTCTTCTCCAGTGCACATTTCTCACTCTCCAGGATAGACCATATCTTAGGTCACAAAACAAGTCTCAATAAATTAAAAAATTTTGAAATCATACCATGTATCTTTTTTGGCCACAATGGAATGAAGTTAGAAACCAATAGTAGAGG
The DNA here is from genome assembly GCA_029593785.1 of Cabassous unicinctus. Classification (NCBI taxonomy): domain Eukaryota; kingdom Metazoa; phylum Chordata; class Mammalia; order Cingulata; family Chlamyphoridae; genus Cabassous; species Cabassous unicinctus. The sequence continues at coordinate 8,247 of JAQZBX010065785.1, forward strand.
GTGAAATGCAAAATTCAAAAAATATATGGAAATTAAACACAAACTCTTAAACAATCAGTGAGTTAAAGAGGAAATAACAAGGGAAATTAAGAAATAACTTGAAAGAAGTGGAATTGAAAATAAAACATATCAAAACTTATGGGATGCAGCAAAGGCAGTGCTAAGAGGGAAATTTATCACTCTAAATGCTTACATTAATAAAGAAGAAAGATTTCAAGTCAGAAATGTTAACTCAAAACTGGAAGAACTAGAAAAGAAGAGCAAACTATGTCCAAAGCAAGCAGGAGGGAAAGAACAGAATTAGAAAGGAGATAAATGAAATAGAGAATAAAAAACAATAGAATCAACAAAACCAAAAGTTGTTTCTTTGAAAATATCAATAAAATTGCCAACCTTTAGCTAGACTGATGAAGAAAAAAAGAAAGCAGACATAAATAACTTAATCAGAAATGAAAAGGACATGACTACCAATTCCACTGAAATGAAAGTGAGTATAAGAGGATACTATGAACAACTGTATGCCAACAAATTAGATAACTGAAAGGAAATGGGCAAATTCCTAGGAACACACAAACTGCCTACAGTGACTGAAGAAGAAATAGAAGATCTCAAAAACACAAAAACTAGTAAAGAGATTGGATCAGAAATCAAAGACCTCCAAAAAATAAAAGCCCAGGAACTGATGGCTTCAAATGGGAATTTTACCAAGCATTCCAAGAATTGTCACCACTCCTGCTCAAACTCTTCCAAAAAGTTGAAAAGGTGGGAAGGTTCCCTAATTCATTCTATAAGGCCAACATCACCTCATACACAAGACAGAGAAAGATACCACATGAAAAGAAAATTGCAGATCAATAGCCCTTATGGCTATAGATGCAAAAATCCTCAAAAAAAAAAAATACTAGCAAACTTAATCCAAAAGCACATTAAAAGAATTATTCACCATGATCAATTGGATTTTAACAAAAGTATGCAAGGGTGGTTTAAACCAAGAAATTCAATGTAATATACCACATTAACAGAATGAGGGGGGAAAAAACCACATGATCATCTCAATTGACTCAGAGAAGGCATTTGACAAACTCTAGCACCCCTTCTTGATAAAAACCTTCAGAAAACTAGGAATAGAAGGAAACTTCCTCAGCATGATAAAGGCCATATAATGAAAAACACACAGCTAACATCCTACTTAATAGTGAAAGACTGATAGCTTTTTCTCTAAGATCCAGAATAAGACAAGGATGGCCACTGTCACCACTGTTATTCAACATTTATTGGAAGTTCTTGCCAGAGCAATTAGGCAAGAAAAAGAAATAAAAGATACCCAAATTGGAAAGGAAGAAGCAAAATTTTCTGTATTTGTAGATGACATGAACTTCTTACAGAAAATCATGAAAAGTCAACAGAGTACCTAAAGCTAATAAATGAATTCAGCAAAGTGGTTGGATACAAGATCAATGCACAAAAATCAGTAATGTTTTTATATACTAGGAAAGAACAATTGGAAGAGGAAATCAAGAAAAAAAAAAAAACTTATTCACTAAAACAAAACATTGCTAAAAGAAATCAAAGAAGACCTAAATTAGTGGAGGGACATTCCATGTTCATGGATTAGAAGACTAAATATTAAGATTCCAGTTCTGCTTAAAGCAATTTACAGACTCAACACAATCTCAAAATTCCAACAACCTTCTTTGTAGAAATGGAAAAGCCAATCATCAAATTTGTATGGAAGGGTAAGTGGCCACGAATGCCAAAGCTATCTTGAAAAATAATTTCAGAGTTGGAGGATTCACACTTCCCAATCTTAAAATTTACTGCAGAGTCACAGTAATCAAAACAGCATATTAACCAATTGAATCAAATTGAGAATTCAGAAATCAGCTCACACATGTATGGCCAATAGATTTTTTGTCAATGGGGCAACAACCACTCAAACAAAAAATAATAGTCTCTTCAACAAGTGATGCTGGGAAAACTGGATCTCTGTATGCAAAAGATGAAGGTGGACCCCTACCTCACACTATATACAAAAATCAACTCAAAATGTATCAAAGACCTAAATGTAAGAGCCAAAACTTAGGGAAGCATCTTCAGGACCTTGTGTTATACAGTAGTTTCTTAGACTTTATATCCAAAGCACAAGCAACAATAGAAAAAATGGATAAATGGGACCTCATCAAAATAAAAACTTTGTGCATCAAAAGGACTTCAGCATGAAAGCCAAATGGCAACCTACACATGGGGAGAAAATATTTTGAAACCAGATATATGATAAGGGTTTAATATCCAAAATATTTAAGGAAATCCTTCAACTCAACAACAAAAAGACAAGCAACCCAATTAAAAAATGGACGAAAGATTTGAATAGACATTTCTCCAAAAAGATATATAAATGGCCAAAAATCACATGAAAAGATGCTCAATATCATTAGCCATTAGGGAAATGCAAACCCAAACCACAATGAGATGCTACTTCACACTCACTGTTTTAAAAAATTGAAAATTACAGGTGTTGGAGAGGATGAGGAGAAATGGGAACACTCACTCATTACTCGTGGGAATATAAAATGGTGCAGTCATTGTGGAAGAAAGTTTGGCAATTTCTCAGAACGTATAGGATTACCACATGACCTGGCAATCCCATTTCTAGGTATATACCCAAAATATTTGAAAGTAGGATATTTGCACACCCTTGTTGATAGCAGCATTATTCACAGTTGCCAAAAGATGGTAGCAACCTAAGTGTCCATCAACCAGTGAATAGATAAATAAAATGTGTTATATGCATATAATGGAATATTATTCAGCCATAAAAAGGAAAGAAGTTTTGATATATGCCGTAACACGGATGAACAGTGAAGTGTTGAGTGAAATAAGCCAGACACAAAAGGACAAATAGTATATGACATCACTGATATAGAATAGAATAAGCAAACTCATAGAGTCAGAATCTAGAATATAGGTTACTAGGGATGAAGTAGGGGTAGGGAACGAGGAGTTAGTGCTCAAATTGTACAGAGTTTCTATTTGGGTTGGTTGTAAAATTTTTGTAATGAATGGTGGATATGGGACACAACATTGTGAATGTAACTAACAGCACTGAATTATATATTTGAATGTGGTTAAAAGGGGATATTTTATGTTACATCATTATTAGAATAAAAAAAATTTTAAAAAATTCCAAAGAACTGTACAATATAGTGAACTCTTAAATTAAAACATGGACTATAGTTAATAGTACAATTATTAAAAAATTTGCTTTCATCAGTTGTAACAAATGTACAACACCAATGCAAGGTATTAATAGTACAAGGATGTATGGGAACTTTGTATTTTCTGCATGATTTTTGTGTAAACCAACACTTCCCTAATTAAAACAAAACAAAACAAAAATGCTACTGACCAAAGGAAAACAAAAAGAAAAATTTCACCTACCCCTTAGAGTTCATTAAAATAATATTTATTATAAAAAAGAGATGTGGGTTGAGGCCACCCTTCAAATGGTTCCCTTTTAGGTAACACTGAGATTTATGCATACGATGATCTTTCCTTCCATTTTGTATAATGAGGTAAGCAATCAACTGGTGGTATAACAGAAGCATTGTGGCCATACAAAGCCTCATGTAAAAGGTGTTCATAGGAGGAGGATGGAATGACATAGTTGGAAAATTAATCAGGGTATGAGATCTTGCAAATGCCACATTTATCAATCATTTTGGCTTATTTGTCCTTTGCCCTGTATTGTTTCCATTTTAGGCTTTGGTCCTAAAACAGGGACGAGGGTGGTATATGAGTTGGTACCCAGACTACCAATGAGTCTTTCCTGGCAGTGCATATGAGTGAGTACAACTCCTACCCCCACCCCAACCACACACCTAAAGCAACACCCCATTGTATCTAAAGTCAAATGTAACTACTGTTGCCTGAGAGTGTGTCTCATCCCTGGTTGTACAATGGAACCTTTTAAAAAACAGCAGTGTCCATACCCTACGCAGACAAACAGAATCAGAATCTGAAGTGAATCACATTTCTTTAACTTCTTCCCAGGTAATTCTGTTGCACACACAGCAAGGGTGAACCATTGGTCTAATGCTTTGAACTAATTGATTAGAAACAGTTAAATAAAGATATCATGTAAAATGATCGACCTGTTTTGCCCAGGGCTGTCCCGGCTTTAGCACTGAAAGTCCTACATCTTAGGAAAGTCCTCCCCAGGATGGAAAAAAAATCTGTTTTCAGCGATGGATGCAAAGGTTCCTAAGAAAAGTATAAAACCTTTAGTGGCCCAAAATATAGTGTAAAATGGATATGACTTTGATTATCTGCCTTCCATAGCTGCTGTCACCATTTCTCCCCCTTAACCACTGATGTTGGCAGCCTTGATTTGCAGTTCACAATAATGGATCATCCACTGTTGCATCAGTCTGAATGACAGGCCTTAATTGTGCTATTTAATTGTTTTGTACTAGTGAGCATAACAGTTTGTCTTTGTTGTGGATTAAAGGTTGTGATTTCTATCAGGATAGTACTAGTTTAATTTATAATACTGAATATTGTATCCATGATTTCGAAGAGTTCAGATAATAAAAATGAGGACAGTTACAGTGCCAATACCAGCATGACCCAGACGTCACCGAAAAAAAAAAAGGTTCAATGACTGTGTTATTCTAATGACAGAGGGAAAGCTACATAACACTAGATTAGGAAGGTAAATAACCAAAACAGGGTATGCTGCACAATATGCATAAAAAAATTTAGGAGGTAAGTCTCATTGTGGAGAAGGTAATATGAAAGCCCATAAGGAGACTGACTCTTATAAGTTTGAGATGAGACAGGCAATTACATCTAAATCAATTTAAGGATTTTTCATCTCTCAAGAAGACACTAATACTCAGTTGAAAATAGCCATTGAATTAGCTTAGGTATACTGTACAAACTAACATGCATTATTGTATTTTTCCCTTGATTGTGCTATAAAACTGAATAAAATTACATTTTTAAATTTAAACTTTGCAACTAAAATGTGAATTGGATGAACAAAGGGAGGTAGATGCGTTGGCCTCTTAAAGTACATTCTGTCAGTTCTTACCAAGGATCATGCTTTCTACAGTATATCAAGTATGTATTGAATTATGGCAAGAAAAAAGTGTGCCCCCAGCTCATGATTCCACAGAAAACATACAACAAAAGACTGTTGATATCTTATTCAAATGCCAACAAAACTTTGCTTATCTATCTGCATATTTTGCAGACAATGCGAACATAAATTTTGGTAAGTTCCTTTCAGTCTATAAACTTATTAGCAAAGAAAATGAAAAGATCTTAGATGCTAATTGTGTTGAGTAACTTGTATACAGCATTACTAGAAAGGGATGTGATTTTGTTGTGGTTGCTTTTTTTTTTAATTAGAGAAGTTGTAGGTTTACAGAAAAATCATGCATAAAATACAGAGTTCCCATATATATCACCCTATTATTAAAACCTTGTATTAGTGTGGTACTTCTGTTATAATTGATGAAAGCACATTAAAAAAAAATAATTATACTATTTATCATTTACAGTAGGGTTCACTGTTTTGTTGTTTGGTCCTCTTTATTCTTTAAAACTTTTTATTCTTTCCTAAACTTATTCTAATAACATGTAGACAACATAAAATTTCCCCTTTTAACCACAATCACATATATAATTCAGTGCTGTTAATTACATTCACAATGTTGTGCTACCATCATCACCATTCATTACTAAAGCTTTACAATCAACCCAAATAGAAACTCTGCACAATTTAAATACTAATTCCTCATTCACTATGCTTACCTCATCCCCTGGTAACCTATATTCTAGATTCTGACTCTATGAGTTTGCTTATTCTAATTATTTCATATCAGTGATGTCAGATACTATTTGTCCTTTTGTGTCTGGCTTATTTCACTCAACATGATGTCTTCAAGGTTTATACATGTTGTGGCACGTATCAGAACTTCATTCTTTTTTACGGCTGAATAATATTCCATTATATGTATATACCACATTTTATTTATTTGTTCTTCAGTTGATGGATACTCAAGTTGCTTCCATCTTTTGGCAATTGTGAATAATGCTGTTGTCAACATGGGTGTACAAGTATCCATTTGAGTCCCTACTTCCAAATCTTTTGGGTATATACCTAGAAATGGGATTGCTGGGTCATATGGTAATTCTGTACTTAACTTTCTGAGGAACTACCAAACTGTCTTCCATAGTGGCTGTACCATTTTATGTTCCCATCAACAATGAATGAGTGTTCCCATTTCTCTGCATCCTCTCAACACTTATTTCCTGTGTTTTTTTTTTTTGTTTTTTTTTTTGACAGTAACCATTCTAGTGGGTGTGAATTGGAATCTTGTTGTGGTTTTGATTTGCATTTCTCTAATAGCTAGTGATATTGAACATCTTTTCGTGTGCTTTTTGGCCATTTGTATATCTTTTTTTTGGAGAAATGGCTATACAAGTATTTTGTCCACTTTTTAAATGGGTTGTTTGGATCTTTATTATTGAGTTATAGGATTTTTTAATATAGTCTGGATATTAAAACCTTATCAGCTATGTGGTTTCCAAATTTTTTCTCCCATTATATAAGTTGTCTTTTTACTTTGATGATAAAAGTTTTTTGATATACAAAAGTTTTTAGTTTTGCTGAGATCACATTTATCTATTTTTTCTTTTGTTGCTTGTGCTTTGGGTATAAAGTCTAAGAAACCATTGTCTAACACAAAATCCTGAAGAGACTTCCCTATGTTTTCTTCAAGGAATTTTATAGTTTTGTTTCTTATACTTACAAAAGGAGTGGGATTTGCCCACCTCTGATATTGAGACTTTCATAATGAAAGTTTTTGGTTCACGATTCAGTTTCCTTAAAATATGCAAAAGCACTTAATGAAATTTTTACTGTATGGAAATACAAGGAAATAGCTTCCTTACAAATGTGCCTACAAGATGGCAATCTGTTGCTTGCCATGGAAAAGATGTTAAAATTGCCTGTGTAAAATCATATTTTCAAAGTATGGGGAAAGTAATAAATTGAGACTGAGAATGGAGAAAAGAAGTATAATAAAATAGAAGTTTATATGCTGTTTCTCTAAAACTGTTCATTGATGATTGAGGAAGCCATAAGGGTTCTAGAGAAGGATAAACTGACTGAACCTGAGTTATTCAGTGTTATTTGTAGGTCATGACCAGCGCTCATACAATGGAAAAAGGACTTATTTTTTGGAACAAAGACTGCTTGTAAACTTGGAAGGACTTAATATAAAATAAGTCATTAGAAAAGGGTAGCCAAGTAAAATAGGGACTTTCTCAATTTCTTTACTAAAATTGTAACTTATTGTAAATCAGACTTTTATTACAGAAGTTCAAGTTACCTCTTTAAAACTATTTCCTTGAGAAAGACAAGCTTTGCTTAGGACGACAGCCAACGTGTTTCAGAGTGTTTAAAATATATGGAAATTTTAGACATAGATGGCCCATATGATAAATTCATAGATGCAAGACCTTGTTGACAAACAGCTGGTCTACCAAAACAAGCCTGTAGATACAAAGTGAATGAACATTATTTTGGAGAACTGTAAACTAATTTCTACTAGTGTAGCTTCTGACATTTAAGGAAATATTTGTCATAATAGTAGCTGGATTCAAGCTTAAGGAATAGACACCTCAGAGTCTAAATTCCAGCAATAACACATTAAATTTCAAGTTTTCAGGTTTCAACAAAAGATCACAAAACATCAAAGAAACAGGAAGTGATGGCCCAGGCAAAGGAAATGATAAAAGGATTAGAAAACATCCGTGAGGAAGACCATACCTGGGACATCCCAGACAAAGACTTTAAAAGAATGGCCCTAGGAGTGGGACATATGGGAATCCCTTATATTTTTTTATGTAACAATTTATGTACCCTAAGTATCTTTTAAAAATAAATAAAAAATATATTTTAAAAAAGAATATGTTGAAAG
>JAQZBX010065786.1:0-10288 GCA_029593785.1 Cabassous unicinctus
AAAAGAGCATGGAGGTACTTTCATTAAAATAAAAAAACAAAAAACAAAAAAACTCCTCTCAGTTACCTCACCTGCAAAGTAACACAGGGATGTGATCAATGCCAAGGTGTAACGCAGAGAGCAGCTGACACGGCTCCACAGAGCTCTTCAGACACAGATGAATCATTCAGTGAATGTGATCAGTAGTTGGAGGCTGAGTTATCCTGTTAGTCCCTCTGCTTTGATCAGGACCAGGGCAAAAATCAGATTTTCAGTCCACACGGGTGTGTGTGTGTGTGTAGGTAGCCTCCAGACAGCACTGCAAGGCTCAGTTAGGGGGGATGTCAGCCACCCATCATTTGATACTATGTAGAGCAGTAAAGGAGGGGATTTTGCTTAGTTCGTCTGTTGGGGGTTTCTGTTGGCTTTTTAAAGCAGTCAAAGCGAGTTGTGGCTCTGTAGAAGCGATGCCCACATCCAGCTCTTAGCAGCTAGGGCCACGCCTTGTGGCTGCCCATTCCATCAGCACATTCCCATTCAAAAACACCCCAAACCATGAAATGAGCCGGGGTCACCTGGAGATGAACCCCTCCCTGGGCATCACCCTGGCTTCCTGGTGGGTGACACAGACACTCTCAGGCCAGAGTATTTCATTTGGAGCAGCGACCACTCTGATGTTCTCCACAGCACACCTGGACAGAAGGTGCCACTGGACCAATTCCCAGAAGAGAGATTTTTCTCTCCCTTATGCGCAGGAAGGCTCTTGCTCAGTATTTCCCAAAGCCCTAAAATGATTCTGGGAACAGTAAATGATTCACTTCACGGCACTGAGACACAGGCATTAAAATATTGAGTCTAAATATGCCCTGGAGTGACCTTGCTTCTTGACCTTTCAACAAACAGCAACTGCTTGCAATTCCCAGCTGGGCGCTGCATCCCTCTCACCACCAGAGGGCGAGAAAGGCACGCCGTAGCACTTCTCCCCACCTGCCGGAGGGCACCCTGCAGGGTGAGAGCAAACACGAATGCATTTTCTTTTCTGGAAAATAAAAGTGACCACAGATGCAAAAGTTCCAGTGTTAGCTTAGGAAGGGGTGGCTGTCCTGGTGGGAACCTTCCACAGCTTGGAACAATGGGCTGCGGGTGATTCTGCCTCTGGTTTGAGGGTCCAGTTCTAGCTCAAGAGGTACTCAAGGAATTTTAAATAACCCATTAGCAAGAGCTGGGAGAATGAACCACAACTCTACCATGAAGAAAGGTCATTGGGCCTGTCTGGACTCTTACTTCTTCTCTCTCCTACCTCCTTCCTCTGCCTTCTTTGTCTGGAATTATGATAGGATGCAGCATGGAATGACTTGACATGACATGGCATGACGTGGTATGATTTATGAGGAAGGTTCCGAGAGCCTTCCAAACACAGCATGCTTAAGATGCTGCCTTTATTCCCATAGAAAGTTAAATGTGTCCAGTTGTCACCTGGAAGAAGGTATTGTTTAGATGCCTGCCAGGAAGGAGATGCAGGAAGTGGCTTTTGGTAGCCGGCAACAGAGGTTTGGGAGAATCTGTATCGGTTTAAAATGGCTCGGGAGTTTTTCTCTTTGGTCTTGAATGGATCCCAAGCTTGAATGAAGATCCTGTTCTCAGCCGGCTTCCGGGCCATCTGCCCTCTAGCCACGGTTACCCCCACTCACCTAGGACTGGGCTACAGGACCGCAGCTGGAGCAGCTGCACCATCCCACGCTCTTCCGTGAATTAGGAAGAGGCACCCCTCTCCCCCCGCAGGCACAGCCCCCACCAGCGTGCACAGCTTGCTCTGCAGCGTGGGTGCTCAACTTCAGCCCTCCCTCGTGCCCTGGCGGCACGTCCTGAGACCGTGAGCGGCCCAGGAGATTTTCAGCTGACTCTTAGGTCCTTCTCATCAGATGAGCTCCAGTGTCCAGCATTTTTCCTTGTTCTAGAAAATTACACAGAACTGCCATCCTCTAAAATATTAAAGGGAACGATCACCAGCTGCGGTAGCTGTAATTACAGCATCTCAGTGTTGAAAGGGACTTTAAAGATCACCTGGCCCAACACTTTGTTAATGCTTCTACCGCTTGTCTTCATCTGGTGCTTGGGAACCACAGCCTCTCCTGGCTGCCCATTCCAGCTCCAGGCAGCATTAATTGCTGGGAAATTCTTCCTTAACTTAAGCTTGACTGACTGCTTTTACCTGGCACCCTTGGGTCCTTGCTCTGCCCCCTGCAATGTACAGTCTCCTTTCTTACCATGAAAGTCCTTCCTTCACCTTTGTGGCTAAGTGTGGTACTAACTGGTCCTCCATCTCATCAGCTTGGCCACTCTATTGCATTGAAGACCATTTGTAGGTCTACATCCTGTCCTGGGCTTGCCATTCTAGAATGGTCTCATCAGTGCAGATTCCAGCAGAACCTTCACTTCCTTCTGGACATTTAACATGCATTGGCACCAAACCAACTGCTGAACACTTGTGTTATTATTCTCGGCTGTCTTGAAGGGTCAGGGCTCACGAAGGATACATGGGGGGTTCCCATGACTGCTTTTTCAAGACTTTCTTAAAGCATTTCTTGAAAAGTAGTAATTCTTCTTTATCTGGCTTGACGGACAAGGCAAGGCCGCTTGTCATTTTGTGTAAGACCCTGGCTTCATTTCTGAGAATGTGTTTTGCTGTGCCCGGGAAGGACTTTAGAGGTCATCCTACTGGTCTTGTTTCACAGATGACTGCACAGAGGTCTAGACAGGTGTGATGGCCTTTGGCCAATGTCTCACACCGGGCTCCGCAGTGCAGGGAGCCACCCTGCCTTCTCCTTGTTGTGTCTGGAGACCCCGCTGGGAGCAGCGTGCCCTGCTAGGGGTCCCAGCCACACAAGTTTTCACGCTTTTCCAAGTTTTCTACAATGATGCATTACTTTCACAATCAGAAAATAATAAATAACGGTGTTTTTTTTTAAAAAAACAAAACAAAACACCTCACTCACTACAAATAGGAACCCCTGCCCCTAAATACCGGCCAGGTGACACCCAGGAAAAACGCTATTCCCTAACTCCTAACCCCAGAAAATGAGATAATTCAGGGACCCCATTCTGGTCAGAAGTTACCACCAAGAAAACCTCCTTCCTATCCTGTCCTCCACATTCACTCCCTCCCTGGCCCCCAAGTGGCTTATGTGGAAGCCTCCCGCACCGCCTTCAAGTCCCCTGAGTAGAGAAGTAGAGAAGCCAGTGGTGGCGGGCTGAATAGGGCGCGGGCCCGGCAGGGGGACAGGCTCATCTCCAAGCCCTGACAACTCCAGCCTGGGGGGAATCTTGCAGCCCGCAGGTGCTTTATCCCCTGTCACGCTGTGGATCGGTTGCGACAAAGAACAGGAGAGACGGCGCGCCGTGGGGCGCGCGCCCCTGAACTTGGGGAGCGGAGGGGCCGGGCGGGGCCTCAGGAAGCCCGCGGCGGGACGCGCGTGGGGAGGAGCCGGCGCGGGTGCTGGGAGGGCTGCGCCCCCACCTGGTGAAGCGGAGCAGAGCCGGAGCTCCTGGGCCCTCGGCACCATTACCTCCAACTATCCTAACTGGGGCCTCGGCGCGTTTGCGGCGCCCTCGGGGCCCTCCCGCCCGCTCTCCTCCTTTCCCAGTCCTGCTCCCGGCTCTGTCCCTCAGCCCGCCACCCCCGTCTCTATGGATCTTTTTGGCCTCCCTCCAATCCCATTGATTGGTGGAAATGAGCGGGACCCATACATTAGCATTTCCTTTGTAAGATCTCAAAGTACTTCTTTGCTTTCATTCCAATAAACTGGAACTCAGTAAAAATATTTGGAGCCTGCTCTTCACTTTCTGAAACTTCCCGGATCTGTCAATGTGGAAGAGTCACCCTCTTGGCGCCGAGCCTTCCCCCACCTCCACCATGTTCTTCTCTCTTGGTTTCTGACTCTAGCTGCATAACGACAGGCGCTGCCTCAGAGGCCTGAACTCACCCATGTCCAGAAAAACTGCCCAACTTCACCGGAGGACTTGAAGGATTAGGAAGAAAGGACTGTCAGTATCTCCCCCACCCCCACCCCATTTTCTGCAAACCGTCATTAAAATTAGAAGAGGCAAGATGGTAAGCTTGCTGAGGGCAGGCACATCTTCAAGTCTTACTGATTCCGCCACCCCCCCCAAAAAAAAACCCGAAAAGCAGAATAGCAAATGCTTTCACAGCAAGTGCATACATAACTAATCAAGATTTTGTAGTACTAGGAAAACCCAGTGCAGCTTAAATATTGAGACACTGTACTGAACCTTTGTTACCGAGGATTAAGAATTACATAGACGCATTCATTTATAGTATAACAAATAGCAAAAGGTTAATACCTGAAATTGCTGGAACTGGCTGGATTCAGCCTAGACCTGCTATTATGATGGTCATTCTAAACAGGTCTCACCCCTATTTATGGTTACACAAAACTTAGCCTCTCCCTTGTGTATAAGGCTCCCCCCTCCTGCTTGATGTCCATATGGAACACCGTGGCCTGACCTCTACGTTGTGCTTTCCCATCCCAGAACCTTGAGCTCTGATCATGGTTATAACTTTGTAACTCACCCTGGTTTGGTACCAACCCTGCCATGTTCAACCCCTTAAGGTTTATTAATGAAGCAACCTGTGTCCAGCTCTGCCACAATTATTCATTAGCATCCCGATGGTATAAAATAATAGAATTTTTGCAGTTGGGGAGGCTGATTTGTACATCTGTGGTCTCCTGCTGGCAGATAAATCCTCTTTTCCTTCCTAGCCAAGTTCCGTGTGTCTGTCTATTCTGCCGCGCAGCCCAAGTGAGCCCAGCCAAGGACCACCCTGGTCCCTCTTCAATTTTATTAGGAAGTGCTTCACATCTGACAGTGAATGACAGTTGGAGATGGCTAATGCAAAGGTGTTCCTCCCCAGAACACAAGGTGCAGCTTGTGTTTCCTAGAAGACTAGAGTCAGGAGGCATGCAGTATGGCTCCTTGTGGGCAGCTTCCTATTACTTGCTGCCTAACGCCTAAATTTCTTGCATAATAATAAGTTAGCCAACCAATTTGTCTGGGCTGATTCTTGAACCATCACTAGTCATGGCAGCAAACATTTTGCTGGCAAGATTCACGCTGTGTTTACAGAGATGTCATCACCTGGCGGAGGCCAGAGGCTGAATTGGAGGTGGCATCATTTGCACTAAACTCTTCAGCTCCAGGGAGAACAAAATCTGAAAACACCTGGGAAGTCATGAAATCACCATAAGTTTATTCAGTTGATTAAACGATGGGTTTGAATAAACTCTTTGTTTCTGAGGAAAATGCATTTAACATTTCTGTAGTGCTTCACCATTAACAAAATCTCATGCCATGATCTGGTACTTTCCTAGCAATCACTGAGGCAGGCAGACACGCCACATCCCGTTATTGTCCTCTTTTTATGGATGAGGAAACTGAGGCACAGAGGGGTCAAATGGCTTACTCAAGATAACACAATGAGTAATGGATCATGGATACAAATTCAGGTCTTCTGTCTCTTCATGCAGGTTGTTTCTTCAGCTACAAAGTTATACCTTTTTCCATTCAAATCTACTATTGACATTAACTCATTCAAAAATAAACATTATTCAGGGCTGCCATGTGAAAAGCCTTGAAGGGATTGGAAAGAATGATAAAGAAGTTTTCTCTCCTTAAGGGGTTCATGATATTGTCGAAGAGCCAGGTACAAAAGGAAATTTAAATATTCATGTAAACAATAATATTTCTTTGGAAAACCTATTTCTAGGCCTGTGATTTTATGAGGAACAGCTGAGGGTCATGGAGCAGGCAGGGAGGTTGCAGCTCTAAGGCAGCAAGTGAATACTTTGGCTTTTCGGTTGCAAAATGGATGGATTTTGCTCATATATCACATATGGACTGCCAAGCAGTGTCATTTGCCCCTGGATGGGTGAGGCAGGGATATGTGGGCCCCCGGGGGCCCCCACACCTGCATATGTGGGAGAGGGCAGGATGATTATTCACTCCCAAATGCCCGTATTTCTCGGGAAACTGATGGAAAGCTCAAGATTGTTGTGCATTAAAAGCAATCCAAGAGGTCCAGGCAGCTCTGGACTCTGGACAGGTTCTGGGTCTAGTCTGTGTGACATTAAGTTTAGATGACAGCAAACACTCCAGGGATAAGCTCACCATAAATTAATAATAATTTGGAGGAATGGTCTTAATTCCACTCACAAATCCTTGAGTTTGTGAGTTAAACGGTACGCTCGTGTGTGTCATGTGTACATACGATGTGCTTCATGGCGGGGATCATGTGGCCTTTGGACCACAACCTTGCCGGGGGGAGGGGTGGGGGCAGCAGCCCAGTTTTATACCAGCCAGGACCCTACCTTTGCTGAATGGACCACAACCTGAGCATCCTGGGATGGCCTCGCCATCAGCTGGCCTGTCAGATTCAGCCTAGGAATTGGGTACCATGAAGCCAAAGAACTGAGGTGGTTCGCCATGGTGGGAAGAGGCAACAGGCTCTCCTCCTTGTAATTAAGCATATCTGACTGGTACAATATTCTATAAATGTGCATATTTTAAAAGATGTCTTTGCAAAGATAGGCTAAATATCTAGGTAAATGATACTGAACTATGAATGCTTACAGGAACTCACCGCTAAAGAGGAGCTTGTTTGCTAGTAACTGACAGGTGGCCAAATCGGACAAAGGAAGATTACTGAACTTGAAAAGCCAAATGCACTTCGGGTTCAGCCCTTAATAACAAGGGTAAGAACAAGAGTTCTGTCCACCGAAGATCTCATGCAGTGCAACCAGGCAGGTCTCTCCATAACCTCTCTCTGCAAAACACATTACGCTGAAATGCCTTCAATATTAACAGATAGGCTCATTTGGCCAGCATTGCATACCATGGGTTGAACCTGTAAATGAAAATTAATGTGTATTCTGAAACTTTGTAAATAGTAAAACAGGTACTATATAGTGAATTATTTTCTCAGAAACTTTTACGGCATAATAACAATGGCTGTGGCGAAAACATAATGGCAAATATAAGCAATTTCAAGGTTCCACTGAAAATGATCTTTAAGGAGACAGAACTCAAAAATACTGTTCGTTGCATATGTTCTGGGTCAAGGACGCTCCTTCAGCAGGATTTGTCTGATATGGTTTGCTCAGGTAATGTACCTGCCCTAAAGGATTAAGTCACCGTTTTAGTTACGTAAAAGAGAAAAGAATTTGCACTGCTTATTTGACATCAGGTAGGCAAACCTAGTAGGTCATTGATTATTTTAGTTAACATAACCAAACAGAATAAAGGCTCATGCAGAGGTCAAGGGTCACACAGAATTATTATTTGGTAATAAGTAATGTCCATTGTTAAATTCATAAAGTAATGTTCTTTAACCAGGGAAGAGCCTTATTGTATTCTAAATTTAGTAGCTTTGAAAATTCTTAAGAAAACCTCAACCCAATAGATGCTTTATTTGTAGGACCCCGCAGCATTTTTGCCAGTCTGTGGGAGAATGGGCATTTTTGATGCTGAGCCTCAGTCATCTCCTTTCTTTCCTGGTCCTCTCACACTCTCTCCAGGCCTCAGCTGTCAGTCCTTATTCCCTTTTCCATTTTGGAAAAAAAAAAAAATCTTCACCAGATAGCCAGTCCTTTGGCTTCAGTTAATCTCTCACCTTTGACCTTATTCCAATGAAAGCAAATTTTTAGATCTGAACTCCTAACTTCTATGAGAACAAATGACTTAAAAAAAAAAAAAAAAAAAGCTGCTACTGGGAATTCCAAGTGTTACCTAAGCTCTGTGGATTGTTGGTTGGGGCAAGATAACGGCAGAAATGTTAGATCTAGACTGCAATTATTTGTACCCTAGCCGGGAACTTGATCACGACTGCCTTCTCTCTGAACAAAACATACCAAGACCTATTTTTCATCTCTGTTGTGAAGGGAGAGGCATTGCTGAAAAATGGGCATTTCTTATACCTTTGGGAAACAAAGGCATTATTGGGGTTTATAAAAAAGAGCTATTCTAGGAGATTTGTGGAGATTCTTTGGGAGTTATTTTACGTAGATGATCATGTCATCAGCAAATACAGACTGCTTCATTACTTCCTTTCCAAATGATACTTCTTGTATTTCTTTTTCTTGCCTTATTGTGCTGGTGAGAACTTCCAATGTATGTAGAATAAGGGTGGTGAGAGTGAGCCTTTTTGCCTTATTCCCAGTATTAGAGGGAAGGCACTCAGTCTTTTGCCATTAGATATGATGTCAGTTTTAGTGTAGTGACTTTTTTTCTTTTTTTTTTTGAAGATGCTCTTTATCAGGTTGGTTAGGAAATATAATTCTTTTTTATACACTGATGGATTGGTTTGCAAATATTTTGTTAAGGATTTTTCCATTTAAGTTCATAAGTGAAACTGTTGCTGGTAGAAACTTATGGTGTTGTTAATAAAATGGGTTGGGGCACAATGGGTCCTTAGTTGTTTTTTGTTGTTGTTTTTTTTCAATTTGTAATGAAAATAAAAATTTAAAAAGTCATTTTGTGGTGTAGGATAAAATAAAGATGCAGCACAGTGGTGTGCTGGGATGGTATAGTGCACATGGCTATACTGTTTGAAGGTAATAAAGCAAAACTATTATAATGTTTAATTATTTCAGTTCATTATGTCTAGAATAAACTTTTTGTTTTTGGGTATAGATAACTTGTTTCCAGGTTGTATTTTGAAAATTCCCTTCATAAGAGTAAAAAGAATTTTGATCAACGATTTCATTCCTTGATTTAAACTTCAAAAGGACACTGGGTTTTATTATTTTCCTCTCTACTTACCATTCTTTATCAACCTACATATAGGAAAGTAATAATTGGATGATATACAAAACACAAGTAAAATTCTGAAGAGAAGCAATTGTTCTTAGGAGTCCTAAATTGAATTAAAATTGTTGCCTATTCTCTCAACTATTGATACGGCCTCATAATTAACATATTATCCTTAAATCAATCTTGATTTTCCACATTGACTTAAATGCTCTCACTACTTAGTTGAAAAGTCCATGTCTGCTCCAAAACCATTAAATAAAGTGAAGACTTGTTTCTCTTAACACTAATTCCCAGCCATTTAAAAAGTCTACCCATTAAACTAATAATAAAAACAAAAGATTGGAAACCATTGTCTGTGGAATGGATCACAAGCTCTTGTTCTGAACTATATTTGCAACCAAAAAAGTGTACATCATGGAATGATAAAAAAGTTGATACTCATTCAATAAAATACCAGTGTCTTAGCTTGGGCCCTTTGGGTTGCAAGTAAAACCTTAAGTTGCAACATCTACTCTCCAGTTCATTGGACTCACCCAGGACAACTAACAAGGAGATGATGATGGACAACGACCATCCCAAGGAACAGAGAGTGTTTGCAACTGCAAGCAAGATAGCTCCATCCATCTGCCCCATGAGATCTAAGCCCCCTCTCAATCAGAAGCAGAGTGGGCATCACCATCCCAGAATTCTCAAGATTGGGGAATGAACAATGGACTAAAGTAGACTTATTATTATTCTACTATAGAGTTATTGTTATTCTAGCAATGGAAGAACTCTTATCATTGATGTAAAGGCAGTGGCCACCAGAGGTTCTGAGGGATGGGACAGGGAAGAATAGGTGTAATATGGGGGCATTTTCAGAACATTGGATTTGTCCTGCATGACATTGCAGTGATGGATACAGGCCATTGTATATTTTGTCATAACTTAACACAATTTTGCAGGACAAAGTGTAAACTATAATGTAAACTGTGGTCCATGGTTAGTAGCAATGCTGATAAGGGAAGTGCTGGGACTCTAACTCCCCTCGTCAGAAACCCACAGCTTTAGGAAAATAAACTCCCCTCCGTCCCTTTCTCCCCTCCTCCCCCCTTTTCTCCATGGAATCCACATCAGGAAGATAAGCACTCTCTGCCTGCCCCTTTGAACTGAAATTTAAAACTCTAAACAGATAATGACTCTTTTCCTCCCTAATGACCCTCTGCTTTTAGGAAGATAAGCTAACCTTGCTCCCCTGCTTTTGTAACCCTGCCTGCCTGCTTGCTTGCTTAGGAATTTGCCCACTTAGTGTTCCTATATAAACTTATGAATATTGAGAAACAGGGCTCAGAATTTGGAGACTGAATTCTCCTCTGGGCCCACGCGTAATAAAACTTCGTTCATCCGTACCCTCAAGGGTGCTGCTTGGGTTTCATTCCATTGGCCGCAACATTTGGCTCCCTGACTGGGAAAAACCCAATCGAGCAGGCCTGCTGTGCCTCCG
>JAQZBX010065787.1:0-16234 GCA_029593785.1 Cabassous unicinctus
GGTCAGTTGAAAGAATGGAATGATTATTACAATTGAACATTAATTCAGATTTTGGGATTTCAAGTATTCAAATAGTTAGCAAAATTTAAATTCACATATATCGTCACCTGCAAAAAAGAAATATAACTCTAAGATTCTTTGAAGGGACATTTTTCTTATGGACATGTAGAGCCATGGTAGATATAACATTTTTTCTTATACGGAGTTGGTGAAATTGGTGGACATACAGTACTAATATTATACAGGAGAAAACAAAAGCCAAGAAAAGTATAGTAATTTTTATTTCTGATTAAATCATTCCTAGAGATGAAACATGAAGAGAAAAAACCATAAGGCAATGTTTCCACAGTAATGCAATTTGTACTCCTGGAATTTTCTGGCATTCCGAATCTCCAAGGGTTTCTTTTTGGAGTGTTCTCTATCATTTACATGGTTATTTTAATTGGAAATAGCCTCATAATCATAATAACCAGGCTTGACTCTACACTACAGAAACCCATGTATTTTTTCTTGGCAAATTTTTCCTCATTGGAAATCTGTTATGTGTCTGCCACTCTCCCCAGAATTCTGGTGAACGTTTGGACTCAGGAGAGAAGCATTTCTAAGGTGAAATGTGCCACACTAATGTGCTTATTCCTTATTCTGGGAACCACTGAATGTTTCCTCCTGGCTGTGATGGCCTATGATCACTACGTGGCCATCTGTAATCCTCAACAATATCCTCTAGTCATGAACCAAAAGACATGTATTCAGCTTGCAATTGGTTCCTGGGTCAGTGGAATCCCAGCCCAGATAGAACAAACATGTCATATTTTCTCACTGAATTTCTGTGATTCTAACCAAATTAACCACTTCTTCTGTGACATCCCTCCCCTTCTCAATCTGGCCTGTGGGGACACATCAGTGTATGAGTTATCTATTTAGTAAGTATGCTGTTTATTTCTATCCCCTTTATGTTGATACTTGTTTCCTACAGCAAAATCCTTTCCACCATTCTGAGATTGCCAACAGCGCAAGGACGGGCCAAAGCCTTCTCCACATGTTCTTCCCACCTGCTGGTTGTTGTTTTATCCCTTGGATCTGCTACCATCACCTATTTAAGGCCCAAATCCAATCATTCTGCAGGAACTGACAAACTGCTTTCTCTTTTCTACACCGTTGTGACTCCAATGTTAAATCCCATGATATACAGCCTGAGGAACAAAGATGTTATAATAGCATTAAGAAAATTATTACTTAAAAATAGCATGGTGAGCTTAATTGTTATTGATTTAACCAATGGTCACACAAATTTTAAAGAAACATTTTAAATTTCTATATTACTCCTTTGACAAGTAATTACTTCTACCTGAGGATGTACTTTAAAGAGCTAGTATGAAACATGCTGTGCTTACTATATACTAGGCACATTTATCTACCTTCAAAATGGCATGTGTAAAGAATAATTTTGTCAAGTAAATAAAATAGGAATGTTCATTATATTTTCCCTTTAAAAGCTATGAATACAGGTCAAGCGTCTAAGAAGTTTAGCTTAAATATACTAGATATTATACAAGACTATTTTTCAAAATAATTGTTAAAATCTTCCACTTGCATTTGTATCATTCTCTTTTGTATCTACAATACAGAAAGTCATCAGTAGTGGGTATTTGTTGAGCAAATGATTAAATTATTGAATGTTTAAATGTGTATTACTATGCTCTACTTCAAACCCTGGACAAAACCTAGAGATATTAAAGCATTGGTAATCATATTTTAAGACATTATGACCCTATGTAGAATCACTCATATCATATTCCTAAAAGGAATGCACATATGGATTTAATTCTCTTACTTGCAAGTTCCTGTCTGAGCACATGATATAACAGGAAATTTGCACCAGTCTCAGCCAGTTTATTTTGTACTTGTTTCCATGTTATTCTTAACAATTATTGTCCTAAAGTAACCTGCTTTAGATATTTTATCTCTTTCATGACTATACTCCAAACAAATTTATCCTCAATATATTTGAGGATGAGCACTCTCTATATAAAAGTTTGTCTCTTTCCTTCCTTTCAAAGGACCATTTAAATACTATCTTCTTGACAATATAACATTTGTCATAATGCCTCTCTAAAGAAAAAATATTTGAAACTTAAAAATAATTATCCATAAGATAGTAGTAGTAATTAGGTATTGCAAAGCTTCATTTCATCAAACAATTGGATGACAGTGGATGAGCCCTTGGAGGATATAAAGGATTCAGCATAATGACTTGAAGCTGCGAAATAGTATATGGCTTATTTCCTTTGAACTATAATCCCCCAAACCCTCTGCATGTTGATCTTCTCATTCAAGATACCAATGTCCTTCTAGTATATAATTAATGCTTGTAAGAAAAATTAAAGTTATGGTAGATCTTTTCACATTTCTTTCCAAACCCCATAATCTCTGGTACCTTTTTCCCCTGCCATTGGAGTAAGTTCATAAAAGAGGTACATGGCTGGCAATTATGTTTTGGACTCAATGGTATTTTATTCCCTAATAATTAGTAGAAATCCCTTTAATAATTGTATCAATCTAGAAGTTTCTTTGAATCAGAATTACTTCATTTCTTTACTACTAATCCAAGAGTTTTGTGAAAGACAGAAAGATCAAAACTGAGTATGTAATGAAAATTTACTTTCTTCTCTATGACTGCACTCATAGATTTTTGTGGAACAATTATACCTTTGTAGAAAAACGGGGGAGATTTAAATTTAATATTTTTTAAGACTTCCTAATAATTTCATATATTGAATCCCATAAGCAAAACAAACTTTGGGAAAATGGCTGCATTCCTTGCCATATTATTTTTCTAACCCAAACCAGAAGAAAGACATTATTTATTTATTTATTCATTTATTTATTTATTCCTGTATTGCTTCATTATAGTTTGAGAAGTGCACAAATAACTCTTTAACATATACACACATGTTTTTCTTGCTATCTGACAGTGTGTAATAAAGGGCCAATCTTCTTTACCATGGTATTTGGTATAAAGCTGCTGCTTCAAAGTATGCATGTATTTTGACATTTTGTACTGTCTCAAAAATATTTGTTTTCCATGTGCATATAAATATATAATAACTGTGAAGGGTGTATATAAAATTATCAGATTTGTGAAATTTTAGAATTGTTAGAGTTTCCTTTGGGGGCAGAAGTTTTAAATTCTGAAAAGTATTGTCTTCACAGACAGATGTGCACATTTTGTAGTACAGTTGGTGACCTATAGAAAAGTTTTCCCCCAGAAATGAAAGATTTCTTATTATTATACCAGTGTGGTGGCTTTCTCATTACAAGAATATTTTTGAAAAACTTTTCTACCGCATTGAATGTGTTATTTCCAAGTCTTCAAATTATACCAACTAGTGTGATAAAGAGCTTATTTTTGTGATTACAATTTCAGAAATTCTCACTTGTTATAAGATGAAATATATATTTGTGTATATACAGTACTGTGCTATAATATGCAAAATAGCTTACATATTATATGTTATGTAGCAAGTATATTATTATATATTATATTATATATAGCATAGTATATACTATAGATATAATACAGATAATTATATATAACAAAGTGCTTACTTGACATTATTGTGTATTTTTATTTGCCTACAGGAATCTCCACAATCATTTAAAATCTAGTCCACTTGAAACAAATTTCCTGTTCACTTTGGATTGGCCTTTTTGCTAGTGTAAAGAAATTGTGTATTTGTGAGTGTGGCTTGGATGTCATAAGTGTTTTTGCTGACTCTTATTCAGTAAGATTAATGTGGTCCATTTGATGATGCTTCACTATAGGTTTGTTATATCTACTATTCATATGCCTTTCCTGGGTATATATTCATTTATGACACTAGGGAATATTGGATTAGAGAAGAGAAAGTGAAATTCTTTAAATTCATATGTCCATGATAAAAAACCCAATGTAGGAAATCTTATATTTTTTTCCTACATGAAATGCAAATACTATGAATGAATTATTTGTCTATGCCATTCCCCCTCCTAACCAAGACCTGTCTAACAATATTTGATATAATTTTGGAAATGATCCATGCATTTTACCTTGGTCCTTTGTTTTTGGCTTTGGTACAATCAGTCTCCAATAATGTTCAATGAACACACAATCATACTACTAAGAGTTAGGATAAAACATAGTAAAAACATCAGAAATAATCATTTTGCAAATAAATTCAGGCAAGAAGATTTTTATATTTAAAAGGCAAAATTTTGAACTGTGGATATCAATTTTTTCTGCTCAATTTCAAGGACCAAGTGTCATGTAATACCTGATAAGAGAAATCATGTGGAAATCAGCAATCACCAGGCTGTCTGTCACAAGAAACAACTCACCCTCCAATGTTTGCAGTTCAACTGGGCTTTTCTTTATTGACAGAAGGGAATTTACCAACTAAGTCACTTTCTCTCTTGTGTTGCAATCCTCACATTCTTTACCAGATAGTCAAGTAGAAATTTGGTCAGAGTTAGCTAAGATGATAAAATGTCTTAGTATACAAAAAACCTTTGGAAGATGTTGTAGTAAGCATTAAAGAGGAACAACTAGTTATATCAACAGGAAGACAAGTGAGGAGTTGAAGGTACAGTCAAACTGGACAACAGTGAATGTCTTGAGTGCCTGGGGTAGTCAGAAATAATCTACTTCATGTACTAATATCCTGGTAACACAAAACTTATCAATTAACAATAACAAAGTAGAGTATGACCCCTGAGTTACTTAATTAGCTTTACTATATAATGTAGTACTATATGAGACATTAGTGAGTGATTTATGGTTTATAAGGATCGAAGTAAATGAAAATCATATATAAGAGTCATGCATATTTCATTGGGAGATTGTGATAGAGGAGAAAATGGCCTCCTAGAGATGGACATGTCCTAATTCCTGGAATCTGAGAATATATTACATATCAGCGGAAAAAGGGACTTGCAGATGTGACTAAGGTAATGAAATTTGAGATGAAGAGATTATCCTGGAAAGCCCAATCTAATCTTCTTTCTGGCTGCTGAAATCATCATGTCTCAGTTTAAGGCCTTATCTTATTGGATGAGATTTCTTTCATTGTTGAAGGCTACCTTCCTTTTTGATTGTAAATACAACCACCATAGATGCAGTCAACTGGTTGATTTAAATCCACAAATACCCTTGCATTAATAATCAGGACAGTGTTTGATTGATGAAGCAATTAGACACCATAACCTAGCCAAATTTATACATGAACTTATCACAGACAGGATACTATGAAAAATTGTATGTTAACAAATTAGATAACCTATAAGAAATGGACAATTTCCTAGAAACACAAAATCTACCTACACTGACTCAAGAAGAAATTAAAGATCAAATATACTTATAGAAAATAAAGAAATTTCATTATTAATAAAAACTTGCTTGAAAGAAAAGCCCAGGACAAGATGGCTTTAATGGTCAATTTTACCAAACATTCCAAGAAGAATTAACCCCAATTCTTCTCAAACTCTTCAAATTATTTAAGAGAAAGGAAAGGCCTTAATTCCCCCTAAGAGGCCAATACTGCCATAATACCAAAGCCAAATAAAGATATCAAAAGTAAATAAAATTATACACCTATATCCCTTATGAATAAAGATGTAAATATCCTCAAAAAATACTAGCAAACTGAAGGCAATACCATATTAAAGAATTATATACCATGATCTATTGAGATTTTTCCCAAGTATGCAAGAGTGTTTCAATGCAAGAAAATCTATTTATGTAATGCAACACATGAATAGAATGAAGAAAAAGAAATACATGATAACCTCAAATAATGCAAAAAATGACATTTGACAAAATTCAGCATAGTTTCTTGATAAAAATGCTTAGAAAATTTTGAATAGAAGGAAATTTTTCAACATCATAATGGGCATATATGAAAATCCACAGCAAGCATCATGCTCAATTGTGAAAGTCTAAATTTTTCCCTCAAATATCAGGAGCAAGACAAGGATGGCCACTGTGACCAATGTTTTTCACATTGTACTACATGATCTATTCAGAGCAATTAGGAAAGGAATGGAAATAAATGGTATCCACATTGGAAAGGAAAAAGTAAACCATAATTATTTGCATATGACATAATCTTATATATTGAATATCCTGAAACATTCACAAAAAAACCTACTAGATTTAATAAACTATTCAGTAATTTAGTGGAATATAATATCAACATGCAAGAATCAGTATTGTTTCTATACACTCCTAATGAACAAACTGAAGAGGAAATGAAGAAAAAAATTACATTTAAAAAACAATGGAAAAATCAAATCTCTAAGACAAATTTAGCCAAGTATTTAAATGATTACAAATGGAAATTTTAACTTATTAATAAAAGAAATCAAAGAAGATTTAAATAATTTGAAGGACATTCTATGTTCATGGATTAGAAGACTAAATATTGTTAAGAGTTCTGTTCTACCCAAAGTGATTTGCAGATTCAACACAATCTTGATCAAAATCCAACATCCTTCTTTGCCGAAATGAAAAAGCCAATCATCAAATTTATAGGGAAGCATAATGGCTCTGTGTAGGTTTATAGCTGATGATGCCCCAGAATAACATATTTTTAAACTTAATCTTTTCCTGTAAGTGTGAAACCATTGTACGTAAGGACCTTTTGATGAGATTACTTCATTGAAAGTGTGACCCAATTCAGTCAGGATGGGTCTTAATCCTGTTCCTGTAGTCCTTTATAAGGGGAATAAAATTCAAACAGAGAGAAGGCAGTGAGAACCAAGAAGCTGAAATTCAGTGGAACTCAGAAGATAATGGAGAGACCAGGAGAAGCTGCCAGGGACATGCCTTGGGACAGAGGAGACAAGGACCATGGATCACCATCAGCCAGAAAGTAGAATGAATGTCTTCAAGAAGAAAGCTATGCTTTGATGACACCTTAATTTGTACCTTCTCTTTGTCACAATACCGTGCCCTAGTAAATGCCCATTGTTTAAGTCTGCCCATTGCATGATATTTTCTTATGCAGACAAGGAAGATAAAAAGGCCCTTAATAACTAAACCATTTCAAATAGAACAATGAAGTTGGGAAACTCACACTTTCAGATTTTTAAAACTGATAACAAAGCTACAGGAATTAAAAGAGCATGTCATCACACTAGAATAACATGTAGACCAATGTAATCCAGTTGGAAGTTCAGAAAAAACCTTCACATAAAAGGCCAATTGATTTTTGATAAAAAAGACATTCCTCTCAATAAAGAAAGAATAATCTCTTCAACAAATGTTGTTGTGAAAACTTGATATCCATATATTAAAAAAAATGAAGGTGGATGCCTACCTAATACCATGAACAAAAATTCACTCAAAATGGACAAAAGGCCTAAATAAAAGCACATCCACTTGTGATGAGCTTCTCTGTCACTGATTATTCTCTAATGATTTCCTGTATTTAATTACATCAATTTCCACCTTGCTTTATTATGTCTTTGCTTCTGCTTGCTTTGAGTTGAACTTTTTCTAATTTCTAGAAAAAATTAGTCTAATGTTTTGAGACTTTCTATGTTTCTAATGTAAGCATTTAATGCTACACATTTCCCACTCACCAGTGTGTAAGCTGCATTGTAACATTCAATATGTTGTTTATGTTTAAGTTCTGTGTACTTTTTTTCTTTACATCTTCTCCCTTGACCCACTGATTTTTTAGAAATGTATTGTTTATTTCCAAGTTATTAGAGATTTTCCTCATCTCTCTTTTATTTATTTGTGCTTTCATTCCACTGTGAGAGAACATACACTGCATGATAGCAATTCTATTAAATGTATTCAAGTTTGTTTAATGTCCCAGAATCTGGTATATCTTTAATGTTACAGGAGGTCATGAAAAAAAAGTTCTAATATGTTGTGTGTGAAGTCTATTGTGACAGTTTGGTCCTGTTCGTTTATTATGCCATTGAGAACTCTATATCCTTGAAGATGTTCTATCTACTACTTTTATCAGTTGCTGAGAGGGAGTGTTAACCTGTTTCTTTGAATAAGGTGGGCATAAATTCAGTTAGATCAATAGGGTTGTGAGTGTTGCTCACATGTTCTGTATCCTTGCCAATGTCTGTCTTGTTCTATCAGTTACTGAAAGAAGAGTGTTAAAATATCCATATATAATTTTGGATTTGTCTATTTTTCCTCTCTGTTTATATCAGGTTTTGCCTTTTGTCTTTTGTAGCTCTGTAATTTAGTGCATATACATTTATGATTCCTAAGTCTTCTCTGTGAATTGACCCTTTCATCATTATGTCATGGTCATCTTAATTTCTGCTTCTTTTTCTTCTTCTGAAGTTTACTTTTTCTGAAAAGTGTTTACATGGTATATCTTTTTCCATCTAATTATTTTAACATTATATATCATTTTATTTAATGTTAGTTTACTGTAAATAGTTTAAAATTGAGTCTCTCATTTCCTTGTGTTTTAAACTCAATCACTATTTTAAGTGGTATGTTTGGATCTACAGCTTTTAAGGTAATTATTCATATGGATAGATTTAGACCTAATAGTATATTATTGTTTTGTTTTTCCTTGTGACTTTGTTTCTGAACTCCCTCATTCCTGTCTCCTTGTATTATTTGAGCATTTACAGCATTCCATTTTGATTGACTTTTTTATATTCAGCTAATTCTCTTTGTATTAACTTATTAGTGTTTTTTTAGTGATTAAAATGCACATATCTAATATTTTACAGTCTCCTTAAAGTTAATAATTTACCGCTTCAAGTAAAATATAGAATTAATATAGATCATGTTGCCTTTTCCACTTTGTTATATTTGTCATTTGTGTTACTTCTACAATATATGGAAAAGCCTACTATAACATGTTATAATTTTTGCTTTCACAAATCATATATATTTTAAAGAAGTTAAGAGGAGAAAATTAGTCTGACATATTTACCTTTTTTTTTCATTTCTGTTGATCTTCCTTCATTCCTGAAGTTCCAACATTATGTCTCATCTTTTCTGCTTCAGCCTGAAGAACTTCTTCAGCATATCTTTTAGATAAGGTCTAATGTTCCAGAGTCTCATCATTTTTCCACATCAAAAATATCCTCTATGGGATTTTCTCTGGGAATTGAATATGGCATTGATAGCCTCCCCCAAAAGATGATCCTCCATGTCTTCTTTATCTACAGTCATGTGAATATTTTTTCCTTCTACCTAATGTGTCATTTTCTTTGGCTACATTCCACTATTTTTAAAAAATTTCTCTTTGGTGTTCAGCAACTTTATTATAAAAACTCTTGACATTCTTATTTTTAATTTTCTTGAGTTTAATGGGCTTCTTGAATTTGGTAATTTATATCTTCCACCAAAGTTGGAATGTTTTCAGCCATTATTTCTTCAAATTTTTTTTGTTTCTCTACCAATATCTTTCTCTTGTCCTTTTGACACCCTAATGATATGTATGTCAGGTCATTTAATATTGTCCCACACATCTCTGAGGTTCTAGGGTTTTTTTTAATTATTTTTCTCTTTGTTCATAAAATTTAACAGTTTCTAATAATTTACATTAAAGTTCGCTGATCCTTTCCACTGTCATCAAAAATCTTCTCTTGGGACTATTCACTGAATACTTGGAAACAAATATTTATTTTTCTGTTCTAAAATTTCAGTTTTTTTTCATTATTTCTATTTTTAGGCTTTAACCTCTTTATTTACATTTATTTTTATGATGTTTCCTTTACATTATTAAGAAATGTTACAATAACTTTATAAAGTCTCTATCTGATAATTTAATTAATTGTGTATTCTTAATGTTGTCATTTATTCATTTTTCACTTCCTTGAATATTGTTAGCATTATCCTGTTCTAAAACATTATCTAAACATTACCTAGACATATCTAATGTTTATGATATCAAGTTATTGGATAGTATCCTATGCATTTTTAGTATTAATTACTGAGGCACTAAGTACAGTTAAAATTCTGTGGAAAATGTTTATTTTTTAAAAATAGCAGGTATCTAACAAAATTATTTTAAGACCACAAGATCTGTATTGTTTCTTGAGTGGAGTTTCATTGTTGGTTCAATATTCAAATACTTTAATGCTGATTCATGGACTCACCACTCAAGGGTTACTCTGGAGTGTGGGAAGTAATTTATATCCTAGTTCATTTATCACAGCTTTTGCTATACCTCTTTTGGCCTAATTCTCACATACACACCTAGGAAGTAAGTCAAATAATTATATAATTTTAAAGAAATAAATAGATAATTCCTTTTTCCAGTTATCCTCATCAGAGTGAGAATTATTTTATGGTGTTTTTAATTGATTTGATTTAAATTCTAGCATTTTTAAAGTGCAAGAAATTTTAATATTTAGACTCTAATGCTACCTTAGGAATTTGATAGGAAGATAATTCAATTCAATTCAATTCAAATACAGATAAATTGTGTTGTTTGGATTTTTTATTTTTGAAATATTTATTTTCATTGCAGAGTCTCTAATAAACAATATTTAAAATATGGTTTGACATAATCTAGGTTAAGAAATAGAGTAGAAAATGTGTTTCCAGCTTTAGGTAGAGTTTGATGTTGGAAATAATTCAATGCATTTTTATCCCATTTCAGAGTTTTCTTGAAGATAAAACTACAGTGCATCCAAATCATGTCCAAAAAATGATGGATTTACAAAGGAGAATAGTTTGTCTTAAAAGAATTATCTTAAAATGGAGAATAATTATAACATCTCCATTTTGCTGAGTTTGAGAAATGTTGCTAGATTGTGTCACCCTGCTCCTTCTTCTCCCTCCCAATTTTTGCCTGTATACAAAATTGATTCCAGTCTACCATATCTACTATGTGGTCAAAGTACACCAAGAACACAGTTTTACTCCATAAGCAAATAGTTATCCCAGCCACATTGTGGGTATTAGGGGTACAGCACCCACATGATCTGGAACATCCACGTAAAACTTTTGGGCCCTCTCTTTGTACCAGAGAAGTCTGAATATTTTATTTTTCTTTTATGGGGTGTTTACAGTACCTTATTTTAAAATTAGGATTAACTATTTGGTCATAGGCTATCTATAGGTCATATATGTATAATTTACTGTATGAAAAATACTATATGGTAAAGAAATAAAAAATATGAAATAAATATGAAATTTCTTTTAACTGAAGCGAATTTGAGGAGGATAACGCTGACCATTTGTTAACAAAAGACATTAAACAAATAACATTAACTACCCTACTCATTGGCTTTAAAACCTGTGTCTCGGTTTCCTTCTAGGCTGATGTAGGTCTTCTGAGGTTTTTTTTTCCCCAATATAGGGCAGTTTCATCAACATTGAGCATCTCTCCTGGTTTGTAGCCTTTCTTTTCAATCAGTGTCTTCTGGATTTCATAAAACTCAGAAACAGCCTCTTGATTGGCAGATGCCTTCTCTCCCATTACTGTTACATTGAGTAGGCAATACTTATAAAAAAATTTTCAAACCGTCTTATGCTCTAATGAAAATCTGTAGGGGAAGACCCTTCACCTTCATTTTCTTTTAGTGAATCATATAAGGATTTGGTCTTTTCTCAGATAATTCCAGAGTGTACTGGAATGTCTTTTTTTTTTTTTTTTTTTAATAACAATCCTGCACCCAAAAGAATGTTGCACTTCCTACATGACATAGATGCAGATCTAATGGTTCATATAGATACTTTCCAGTTGTTGGTGTAGCTGCAGCAACAGTTTCACAGGTTTCCTTTGCTTTTTTCTTAATATGCCTTACAGTAGACTCAATGCTCTAATGGCTGCCAATTGCAGCAGCAATTTTGCCTGAATGAAGCATATCTAGCAATTCTACTTTTTCCTTCAAGTTCATCATATTTCTCTGTTTCTTGGGAGCACTTTCCAAACCACTAAGAACTCTACGCTTGGGATCCATAATTTTAATAGAGTTTATGGCATTTAAACGACATAAGATATGGGAAAATATGAGAAACTCGAGATGCAAGTATCACTGAGATATCACCATGAGATGTCACGTGAATGCTGTAAACATACTTATCATCCCCAAACCAGTGCATAGAATCACAGTTCTTTAGCTAAAAAAAGCAGTTTTAAGAAACAAATTGTGAAACTGTTCATGTTATTAACAGTGAAATAAAGTACAATTAGCATTATATATAATATTGCATATAATTTGTGCATTTATAAGTTATTAAACTTTCATAGATGTCTCTACATTTTTAGCCTTTACGTGTTATCTGCTGACTTTTATGTTCTTTTTGCAAATTTTATTTTTTATTTAAGAAATTGTGCATATTTATGATATTAAAAGATAAAATATGTTGATATTATATGATAATATGCATATATTTTATGAATTTCTGAGTTACTAAACTTTTTCTGCTAGCCTTTGCATTTTGTCTGCAGCTTCCAAAAAGTTCCCAAAAAGTCCCATTTACTTTCTTATGCCAACCCATTATGTATTGAAACTGCAATGGGAAAAGTCACAATGTGGAAGGAAAACCGTTTTAAAAATCAACATAAAGCAGGATATGTGCAGTATAGAATGAATTTTTGGGATACAATGATATTGTCTAAATACCATCAAAATAAATGCTTTGTTTTTATAAAACCTATATAAGTTGACATTATGGCATGGAATTAATATTGCCTCAGCACTGGTAGTTTTTAAAATGTTTTTGCATCATTTTACAGAAAACTTGCAATAATTAATAGAAACTCACTTTTAATTGAAATCAGTGGATGGATCAAGATTTTTTTGTGTGGCTTATTTTCCTTGAAAACTTTCTTTTCTTCATATTCTTTATTCTTTAGACTCTAAGATAGTTAATGTTAGATTTTGTTGTACAAGATTTTGGGACATTTCCTCCTCATAAAATTTTGAGTAGGTAAAATCAGAATTCATCAATTAAGGGAAAGTGTATCAATAACTTAATAAAATTCACATAGATTTCAAAGTAGTTGTACCATTTTATATTCCCACCAGAAGGGTATAAGATTTCTGTGTACTCCATATACTTTTTAAATCTTGGTGTTGTCAGAATATTTTTCAATTTTATTTTATAGAGCAGGCGTGAAGACAACTCACATTGTGATTTAAATTTACATGTACCACACAACTAAGAACTTTGAGCAGCTTTTGATAGGAATCATAATCATTTACATCTTCTTCTGTGTTGTATGTTCAAGGCTGTTGTCTATGTTTATGACTTTTTTGAATTAATGATTGTAGGAATTTTTTGTCTATTTTCAATAAAAGTCCTTTGACTGATATAAGTTGTAAATATTTGTTCCATATCTATGTGATGCCTTTATTTAATCTTTTTAAAAAATATTTTTATTGAAGTATATCTTTCATACATGAACAGGCATAAACAAAAAGTGTATAGTAAAGATTGTGAACTTACAAAATAAACATGCGTAGCATCATACAGTGGTCTCATACATAACCGCTCCACCAACACATTGCATTGTTATGAAACATTTGCTACAAACTATGCAAGAGCATCATCAAAATTTTACTACTAGCTGTAGTCCCTGTCTTACAGTTGGTGTATTTTACCCCAACCTACTCTATTTTTCAAAAATATATTTTTATTACAGAAGTTGTGAACTTACAAAACAATCATGCACATGTGTGGAACTCCCATACAACACCCCTTCACCAACACACCACACTGTGGTTGAGTATTTGTTACAGATTATGATATAATACCATCAGACTATTACCACCAACTATGGTCCATAATGTACATTTGGCACACTATTTCCATACACCGTCATTATCAATAGAGTACATCTTTGGCATTGAAGCACGAATATTATAGTATTGCTGTTAACCACAGTCTATAGGTTACACCAATTGTACTTTTCCCATGCTTCTCCACATTCCAACCACCCTACAATAGTGTTGTACATCTGATCTTGCTCACAGAAGGACATCTTGCATTTGTAACTTCAACCACAATTCTCACCCACCTCTGGGTTCTCTGTGTTATTAAATCCTTAGATTATTGTTTAGCTATTTTTCAATTGACATTTACTTCCCCAGACTACCCTTTTCAACCACAATCCCATTTATAAACCAGCTACTACTCACTATATTGTATGAATATTAACTCTATCCATTTCCACACTTTTACAGTCAAGTTAATTAAAACTTCTACATACATTAAGCAGCAGTAGTTCTTCTCAATCTTTCCTTTATCTCCTAATAATCTATGCTCTAGCATTTAACTCCATGTGTTTATTCTTCCTATTTACTTCATATTAATAAGACCATGCAATCTTTGTCCTTTTGTGTCTGGCTTACTTCTCTTAGTATAATGTTTTCATGTTTCATCCAAGTTATCATATGTGTCCCAATTTCATTTCTTCTTACTGCAGCATAGTATTCCATCATATCTATATACCACATTTTGTTTATCCATTCATTGGTTGATGGACACTTGGGTTGCTTCCATCTTTTGGCAATTGTGAATAATGCTGCTATGAACATTGATGTGCAGATGTCTATTTATGTCATAGTTTTTAGTTCTTCTGGATATATTCCTAGTAGAGGAATTGCTGGATCAAATGGCAGTTCTATTCTTAGCTTCCTGAGGAACCATCAAACTTTTTTCCACAGAGGTTGCACCATTTTTACAGTCCCACCAACAGTGAAGGTGTGTTCCTATTTCTCCAGATCCTCTCCAGCACTTACTGTTGTCTATTTTTTTAAATAATGGTCATTCTATGTGGTCTTAGATGATAGCTCAATGTTGTTTTGATTTGCATTTCCCTAAAAGCTAGTGATATGGAACATTTTTTCATGTGCTTTTTGGCCATTTGTATTTTTTCTTTGGAGAACTAAGTCTTTTGCCCATTTTCTAGATTGGATTGCTTGCTCTTTTATTCTTGAGTTGTATGATCTCTTTATATACAATAGAAATCAAACCCTTATTGGATATGTGGTTTCCAAATATTTTCTTCCATTGAGTGTGCTGCCTTTTCACCTTCTTGATGAAGTTCTTTGATTCATAGAAGTGTTTAAGTTTAAGGAGAGCCCATCTATCCATGTTTAATTTCATTGCTCGTACTTTTGGTGTAAGGTTTAAGACTGCACCACTTACCACCAGGTTTTGAAGATATTTCCCTACATTTTCTTCTGGGAGCTTTATGGTACTTGCTTATATATTTAGGTCTTTGATCCATATTGAGTTAACTTTGGTATAAGGTGTGAAATGGGGTCACTTTCTTTCTTTTGGCTATGGATATCCAGTTCTTCTAGCACCATTTGTTGAAGTGACTCTTCTGTCCCAGCTGGGTGGGTTGGACTGGCTTGTCAAAAATCACTTGGCCATAGGTGTCAGGGTCTGTTTCTGAAGCATCAATTCAGTTCCAATGGTCTGTGTCTATCTTTATGCCAATACCATGGTGTTTTTACTACTGTAGCTAGGTAATATGAATTAAAGTCTGGAACTGAGAGTCCTCCAACTTCACATTTCCATTTTAAAATGTTTCTGGCTATTTGGGACCTTTTACACTTCCAGATAAATTTGATAATTGCATTTCCCATTTTTTAAGAAATGTTGGTAGAATTTTTACTGGGATTGTATTGAATCTGTATATCAATTTTGGTAGAATTGAAATATTAATGATATTTAGTCTTCCATTCCATGAGGATGACATGTTCTTCCAATTACTGAGGTCTTTTTAAATTTCTTTTAACAATACACTATAGTTTTCTGAATACAAGTGCTTTATATCCTTGGTTAAATTTATTCCTAAATATTTGAATCTTTTAGTTGCTATGGTAAATGGAAATTTTTCCTGACTTCCTCCTCAGATTGCACATTACAATGGTATAAAAACACGACTAATTTTTCCATATTGATCTTGTATCCTGACACTCTATTGAAATCGTTTATTAACTGTAGCAGCTTTGTTGTAGATTTTTCAGGACTTTATTGATATGGGATCATATCATCTGTGAATAGTGAAAGTTCTACTTCTTTCTTTCTGACTTGGATGCCTTTTATTTTTTATTCTTGCCTGATTGATCTAGCTAGAATGTCTAGCACCATATTGAACAACAGTGGTGAAAATGGGCATCCTTTTCTTGTGTCTGATCCCAACAAGAAAGCCTTCAGTTTTTCACTCTTTCACCATTGAGTACAATGTTAACTGTGGGTTTTTCATATACGTCCTTTATCATGTTGAGAAAGTTT
>JAQZBX010065788.1:0-16236 GCA_029593785.1 Cabassous unicinctus
ATATATATATATATATATATATATATATATATATAATAACATTTATGTAAGAAAATACACATATATGCATATATATTTATATATCATTTTACAAATATTGGTATGTACTGTGAAAAATCTTGATTTTTATGAACAATAAAAAAAAAGAACAGTTAAAAGATTCTTTTAAAATACACAAGATTTGTTAATCATTGAGTAAATCAATAAATCTGTAAAAAATAAAAAGTATTCTTTAGAACTTGGACAGATTAGGCTGAGAACATAAAACCGTTATCTTCTCTAGATGTATGGAAAATGGCTAATCATTTGTAAGGGGGCCAAGATAATGATGCAGATATCCCTGCAGAGTAAAGAGGAAATGTTAATAGATTTGACAATACCCTCTGTCTCTGTCTTTTACAAATTCACAATTAGATGAAGCAAAATCTTCTTGTCCCTGGCATTTTGGAAGACGGAACTTATAATGCTGCTCCACGTATTTTATTAAGTCACCACATTCCTAAGAAAGGAGAAAAGTCATCTCTTATTTTTCCAAGCTCCATTTTACTTCTATCATGTAAATTCCAACCGAAGACATGAGGTAGCTCATCTAATATTGGGGCAATTCCCAAGGAAAAAGGAGGAAAGGAAAGATCTCAGATGACAGTGGGTAGGAAAAGGGATGTATCTTTATAGTCAAAAACAGTTTG
Organism: Cabassous unicinctus; assembly: GCA_029593785.1. Taxonomy (NCBI): domain Eukaryota; kingdom Metazoa; phylum Chordata; class Mammalia; order Cingulata; family Chlamyphoridae; genus Cabassous; species Cabassous unicinctus. The sequence continues at coordinate 690 of JAQZBX010065788.1, forward strand.
TTGGTAACAGCAAATGGTGGATGAGAGAAGAACCAGTGATTTTTCTGGAAAGCGCTAAATACATACATATGTACATACACACATACATATAGAAAGGAATGCAAAAATAAGTTATGAAACAAAATGAAAATGCCTTAAACCTCAATTTGCCACCAATAACATCTATCTCAATACATGTGATCTAAAATTAATGAATGCTTTAGTAATGAGTCACTCAATTTGGCAAACCAATTAAGCTGCCAATAGATAGATCAAAGAGAGGGTTATAGAAAGAGGGAAATGGTGAAGACTCTATTACAAATGTGTCAAGTTTAAGTAATGATAAGAATATCAGTAATAGCTGACACTATAAGCTTTTCTGTGTGTGTGCTAGACACTGTTCTACTCCCTTTTTCTAGCTCAATTTATTTAATCCTTAAAAGATACCCAGTTTTTCAAAGGGGGAAACCATCTTTGAGAGGTGAATTAAATGCATCATTTTAAAGCAAACAACCATACTGCTCTGTCTTGTAAGTTAGATATTAATCCTAGTCTTTAGAAATACTTATATTGGGACAATGGAATATTTTAAGTGAAATCTGGTATAGAGTCTATTTAAACAATATTTATTAATATAACTATGTATTAGTTGAGTTTTTTCAAGTGTAATTTGATTAATTAAATAAACTTAATTTACATATGAACTTATTTAATATTCCATGTCATTCTTTGGCCATTCTATTTTATAGTGATCATGAAAAAGAGAAGATATATTCTCCCCAATGTTCTGGAATTTAGAATGTTCTTCCTTAATTACATTTCAAGATTTTACTTTCATAATATTATAAATAGATAGAGAGATGTATTTATTCTTTTTTCTTCTCTTTGCACTTTTATTTTACTGTTTTATTTGGTGGGGATAGAAATTAGCTGTCCTCTAGTAGTACTAGCATAGTCATTTGTACCTTGTCATACATTGCATATCTGTCTTTAAAAGTACACTTTAAACCATGCATCCCATGCTTCCTGCCTGGGTCTGGATGTATTAGATATCTCCAAAGAAGTTTTGAACAGATATAGACTTAGGCAATCTCGAAACTCAAGGGCAACACGTATCAGAAAGCAAGCAGACACCTTGAAAGCAAGAAAACGTCTTCAACTATAAGTATCTCTTATATAATGTTGTATAACTCATCTTCCCTTTGCCTCAAATTAATACCATAATTCCTGCTATCTTTGTATTTATATTCACTTGTCCTGTGCTGTCTAAACTTTCTGGGTTTTATGTATGTCAATTGTAGATAAAAATTAGTTTTATTTTGCCATTTCCCATACCACGAAATCAAAACTCTTCCAAATCATTTCCTTTATCTATAAGTTGTCTTCACTTTGGGTACTGAGTATTCAAAGAGACAGTCAGGCATAGCCCATTTTTTATTATGTTTGGTCTTTCTCCTCTAATCTTTCCATTCATTTTGCTATCAAATTTTGAGGAATCCACAAAACGTGCTCAATTCTAAAGATCCCCAGTGATCCTCTCTCAGCATGTCTTGTGATATACTTGAGAAGACAGATTTCAGTCAGGCTGCAACCTACTAATGCTCTCACCAATTGCATTTAGACTGTCTAATGGATAAATCTATATGCTTATTCCTTTATTTTGAGTGGCTTTGATATTTAGGCTTGTAAGGCAAGAACTAGTAAGTTGAATATGACAGTGTATTTTTTTAAAGATACTCTTTTCTTTATTCAGGTATTCTTCTTTACATACTTTAAAAAGAAAACATTTTAAGTACTTTGATATCAAAGTTAAATGAAGTGTACTGTCCTAGAATGATTTCATGGCATGAGGAAAAAAAGTATTTGTGTTGTATTGTATATGTCAACTTGATTAATACTGGAAACTGTGAATCTCAGGATCCCCTTCTCCAAATGGTTCTGGGTTAGAGCTGGCAAAAAGAGAAAATTGTGAGGGATTTGAAAGGTTGAAGAGGACAATAAGTCATTCCTTTCTGTGTTGATAGAATCATGGCTTCCAAAAATGTCCTCATTTTAGTCCCTGGAACCGTATATGGAAAATGGGATTTTGCACATATGATTAAGTTAAGGAATTTAAAATAAGGAAATTATCCTGGATTATCTGAATGAGCCCAGTATATTCATAAGGGCTCTTAAAAATAGAAGAAGGAGGCAAAAGAGAAAGCCAGAATGTTGTGACATAAGAAGGAGTCAAGCCATTACTGGGTTTGAAGACAGAAGGGGAACACAAGCCAGGAAATGTCAGCATCTAGAAGCTGGAAAAGGCAAGAAAACAGAGTCTCCCCCCAGAACCTCCAGAGAGGATTGCAGCCCTGCTTGTAGCTTGGTTTTAGCCCAGTGTTGGGCTTCTAACCATATGGGACCTCTAACTTACAGAATTGTGAGAAAATAATTTGTGTTTTTTTTAAGCCACTAATTCTGTGGTAATTTGTTATAGCAACAGTAGAAAACTAATACACTCTCTAAAGAAACAGTGGTCAAATAGACAATACAGAATTGCCCAGCTACTCAGCACTTCAAATTGTGATGGTTAGTGACTTTCTCTGATTTACTAACTCCCATCTTTTATATCATCACTTCTAACAGTTCCCACATCTGTATAAATTCTGTTCTCTAGAGTAAACCCCTTATTGCCATAATATATATTATAGCCTCTGTTTTCCTGGCTGAATTCTAAATTCTACAGTGCTCTGTTTTAGATCTTTTGTGAACCCCCCAAAAATGGTATTAAGCTAACCCATTTCTGTGCATGTAAACCTATCAATGTGGGACCTTTTGATTAGATTCAGGTTTTCATTAAATCACTTTTTATTAAATCGCTTTAGTTAAGGGCCTTTGATTAGATTGTGGGACACTTTGATTGGATTGAATTCTGTTGGGGACCATTGATTGGAGTACTTTAGTGAGGTATGACCCAGACCCCTTATAAAGAGGAGAAACATGCAGACATACACAAAGAAAGTGAGCTGCCATTTTTACCCTGCCATTTGAAAGAGAACTCTAGGATCACGTACAGTCTCAGAAAGACAGAAACCCTGAAATGCTGAGAAAGATGACAGAAGCTGGAATCAGAAGAACATCCTGAAGCTGAAGAGACAAAGTCCAGGGCGAGATGAGCCATATGTCTACTTGTCCACAGCTGAGTTTGGGGAAAATGTGAACCTGGAGGGAAAGGCAGAGTCAGCCACCATTTTGCCTTCTTATGTGGCAGAAATCCAGGATCTGGCAGCAGCCAACTTTTGGTGAGACAGCATCTCTGATGAGGCCATGATGTGGACATTTTCCTAGCCTCAGAAATGGAAGATTTTACCCTAATAAATTTCCATTATAAAAATAAGCACATTTCTGGTATTTCTGCATTGGCAGCTGTGGCAGTTTGATACAGTTATGAATTCCAAAAATAGGTAATGGATTATGCTTGTAAACTAGTCTGTTCCTCTGGGCATGATTAAGTTATAATTAGGGCTTTGATTGGGCCATGTCAGTAGGACGTTGAGATAAAAGACATGGCAAAGGACAGAATTGGAGTTTTTGATGTTGGAGTTCTGATGCTGAGCATTAATGCTGAAGCCCGGGGAAGTAAGCACACAGAGGAGCTTGGTCGTGAAGAAGGAGAGAAGGCCCCAGGAAAAGAGACAAGCCGTTAGACTGATAGTCTACAACTGAGCCCAGAGAGAAACAGAGCCAGGGGAAGAGAGACAAAGCCTAGAGAGCCTGATCGTGGAGCCTTAGCCATCTTGCTCAAACACGTGATAATAGACTGGTGAGGGAAGTAACTTATGCTTTATGGCCTGGTAACTGTAAGCTTCTACCCCCAAATAAAACCCCTTTTGTAAATGCCAAAAGATTTCTGGTAATTTGCATCAGTACCCCTTTTGCTGACTAATACAGCAGTCTTAGCAAACAAAAACATAAAATATATCTTTAACACAAATTATTGCAAAGGCACAGTGATTACATGAAGTGAGAGATAAAAATAAAACACATTTTGTCCACTCTAGTAAGGTAACATCAGCAGGATAAATTTGAAGAGAACACAAACCATTTTAAACTTATCAGGGGCTGTGTCATAATTGACATTCCATAGTAGAGAAATGTTTATTTATCTTGCTGTGATTCTGCTTGAGTGTTTCAGAACAGCTAAAGTCAGGTAGCTGAACATGTATAAATAGATGAGTGGCTCTGGAAATTCAAAGTGAAGCATCATTGTACGTTCAAATAGATTCTACTGCAGCACACAATTCTTCCACTATGGGGCAACCAGCCCTAAAATTCTAAAGTCTTTAGGGAAGCTGTAAATTATGCCAGATTTTTCAAAGAGAGAAAAAAGTTTTGAATTTTTTCTAGGGCATGAGGATTGTCTGCGAATTACAGACCACAAAACACCACCCATAAATGGAACAAATTATCTGGCTTCTGGTACCTTTAAATAAATTAATTTATGTAAATTAAAAGATTATTGTTTCTGACACCATGGAAGAATAGATCACATTACAATCATTTAAAAATGTATGACTCATCTGGCAAAGTTGTAAATTATCATATGCTAAGGCTGAAATACAGCTAGAACTCCAGGAATGTTAATTATTTTTAAAGCTAGGGGTTCTCAGTAATTAAGATCTTTGCCAAGTGGCGTGGGAAAAGGACCCACTTAATAGGGTGGCTGAAGTGAGAGTCTAGGATCAATTTGCAACCATAGAGGGTTATATCTTATCCTTGGTGAATAAGGTTTCAAGAAAAATGTGCCCTTCCTTCAAATGGAGAAGACAAGAAATTGTCTGTTACTTGCACTTAGTCTTGGTGAAGAGAGAAGAGAGAAATGATTAAGAGAGAGAAAGGGAAGGAAGGAACTTCCCCTAAGAAATTGTTGTCATAAGCTGTTCTCTCACAAGTTTATTATGTATGTTTCTATTACTCATTTTGTCTCAAAAACTCTAAGTCAATAATTTTGTATAAAGTATTCTCAAGACAGAAGGTCTTCTGGGCTCCTGGTAGAAACTAATGCAATACAGCACTGGAGAAGCATTCTTTCATCCCAAATTAATAAGAATTATCACAGCTAAAATTCCAACAAATATTAAATTGCAACCAAAATTCTTAGGGCATGTAAGGAAATAAGGCACCAAAAGTGAGAATAAGAAGTAAAAAAATACCACAAAATCAAACCTACATATTTTTCAGATATTAAAATTATGGCATATAGAATATAATAAGTATAACCAATATATTAGACTAAAAGGACATTGTATTATTTCTTGTTCCTTTAAAATATATTAAGAGGGAGAAGTGCTTCCTCTTTCCCTCTGTGGAAACTCTGGTGACTTCATACTTTGTTTTGCTTTTTTCCTGGTCATTCATGTGTATTTGAAAATATCCAGATCTATGTAATAATCAAAGAGTCCTGTTTCATTCCAGAGCATAAAATCTCTGCTCCCCCTACTTCTCCAGACAAGAGCTCCTAAAAGCAGATGATCTTCATTAGGCAAAGATGGTATAAGATTATTGTTAACATCTTTTTTTATTTTCGCTCTAAATTCAGATCTCCCAATTCTTATTTCCTATTGTTGACTCCTGAATACCAGAAATGTGGGAGGCAAGGACATTGGGAGAAAAAGGAAGCGGGAGACTCCTTTCCTGAATGCTATTTTCACAAACTGTTTCCATGACCTCAGTCAAGGATTCTTCCCTATCTGGGGCACTTTCATGGATTTTCAGAGATTCTTTTTCCCTTCTGCTGTTTCCCTTGAACTGACATTTCCTTGAATTGAAGAAATGTTTCTTTATTTCACTGATCAATGGGAGTCACTCGCATTTCATTTGTCCTGAAAAACACTTAGTTGGTCTAAAATTTTACGCCCCCTCCTCACACTTATTCAACATTTTTATACCTTCTATGTGGGAGTAGTACTCAATGATCATTAACTGGTTTTAGGCTAAGTCCTATCTACAGGGCTGATGGGTTATTGCCTCATAACTCTGTTTACGATCTGTTGTCTGATGCCTCAATGGCATTAGATCCTCATTGTGTGACTCAGAGGTCTCTGAGAGAGGATGAGCCTCATCTTAACATGTCATTTTTTGGTAATGTTTAATAGATCTAAGTTAGTAAAGCCATTTAAATTTATGAAGTAAGAAAAAGAGATTGAAATCAGCTGGGCTGATGTGACAAACAACCAAAGAGAACATCTAGACATAAAACTACGTAACAGAGTTTTAACAATTTAGAGCAGATAATATAAAAAAGGACTGTAAAGGGAATTAGTAAAAGAGATATAGAGATGAAGAAAATGCTCTGATTTCAGCACAGACAGACAAAGGTGATAGAAGTTATAAAAAGAGGTTAAGGGACATGAAGGACATAGTGGTGTTGAAAAGGGAGATTTTTTAAAACTTGAGGAAAGGTAATAAGTTTGATAAATAAAATCAACACAATTGCCCTTTAAAGGAAAAAAGGAAAACCCTCTGCCTTTCTGATGGTTTCATTGATTTTGTTCATATCACCAGATTTTAAGCACTGAGTTTAGATTCGGCAAGTTTACTCTCTTTTATCAACTTTCTATCTACCATTTGTATTAGTTAGGGCATATGTTTAACTGAATGTGATATAGATCCAAAGTAACATTGGCTTGACCTATGATTATTCTATGTAGCCATCAGGAAAGCAGGCATTTCAGGGCTGCTATGGGCTTGCTCCTCCATGGGGTCAACTGGGAACTCAGGCTTCTTCAGTGCCTCTCAGGTTTTGCATTTTTTGCATGATTAAGATACCTCACTACCCTGAATACATTCCAAGCAACGGCATCAAGAAGAACCAAAAAATGAGAAAAGAAGGAGTGCATGTCCTCCTACATTTTAAAAAAAGCGTGACCTCCAAGTTGCTCACATCACTCTCACAAAAAGCTCACGGGACAGAACTTAGAAAGAAGCCGATATTCACCTGGAAGGGAGAAGGACAGGAAATGCTATGCACTTTTCTGCCCCCTTCACAATATTTAGCAAAGTGTTAAGGATTCTATAGTCATCAGGGGTTCAATGATGAATCAGGTACTGTGTCTTGTTTTCAAATTGTTCATTATCTAGCATCATGACACATTCACTCGAAATGATCTATAGATGATGTGGTGATTCCCATAAGCAAAACGAGTTAAGTGCTTTGTAAATGCAACAGAAGAAATTATTACTTCTACCGAGGGAGTCTCAAGGGAATGTTTAAAGAAAGTAACTTTTATGATTCACCAAGATAGCTCATGAGTTGAGCTACAATCTTACTGGCCTGGAGAAGACTTAAATCAGGACTAGGTTAATGAGAATTCACTTTCTTATTTGAAGTACAGGATATATGGTCTTAATATTTTCTTGCTTTGAGAAACACATTTTTAGCACAAAACCCATTGGAATCATATGAGGCTATTTAATTTATTATAAAGGCTGACATTAAATCTAAACTTAATACAACTTTAGAGAGGCTGAAAACATAATTTGTAGTTGACAGGGATTCTTGGTTCATAGAACGGTAGATTAACTATTGTGATGTTAAGCCGAAGACTCTGTGGAGAGTAGACTCCTAGCTCTAAGTGGCACAATTATTCTCTTAAACCAATAATTAGTCTATGTGCAATTATTCTCTCAAGAGCCTCACAGAACTCTCATTTGCACAACCTTAATCAGTGCTCTTTGTTTACAATGTATGGCTTCATTGTACACCTTGGACTTCTCATCACTTTTCTGAGAAATTTCTCACTGATACTTAAATATGTGGCTCTCCAATCTCTGTGGCTCAAAAGCATGACCCTTTAACCATTTTCTTCATTCAAGACAGATTTTTTTGAGAACCTCCCAGATGCCAAGTATTGTTACAGGTACTGAGGTAGAGCCATGAGTGACACAGTCAAGATCCTTGCATTTGTAGAGATCCTTTTCAGATGGAAAGGGTGCAGACAATAAACATACCCAAAAATAAAAATTCAAAAAGTGACAAGTGCCACTTAGATAATCAAAGTGGTAAGTTGTGGTCAAGAATTCCTGAAGTTATCAAGGAGGCCTCTCTGAGTGGTGACATTTAAGATGCAAGTATGTGAAGTTTTAGGGAATAGTGGAAAAGCCAGTGCAGAAGACCTGCATGAAGATTAGGTCTGGTTGCCAGGAACGGAAGTCAAAATAGCAGTGGCTTAAGTCAGAGATATTTTTATTTCCCTATTATATAAAAGTCCAGAGGTAAGCAGACTTGTGCTCTGCCATTGATGGGACTGATCTCTAACCCATATGGTCCTTGATTGAACTGAAGAACTCACATATACAGTTCATGTAGCTGAATGGGAGAAGAGGAAAGAGAAGGTAACAGTGCATGCACCTTGCTTGTGAGAAAGACAACAAGAAACTGCCCTATAACATTTCCATTTAAAATATAAGAACCTAAGAACATTGTCTTATGGTCACCAGGAATGCTGCAGATTATAAACTTTATTCATGGTGGCCTTCTAATCAAATAGTACTACAATGGAAAAAGAACAGATTTGGGGAGGAGGACCAGCAATTTCCTCCACAAGTCTTCGGAAGAAGGAATAAAATCTTTTAGTAATGTAGTAATTGTCTCAGGGTGTAGTTATAAGAATTAAATTAAATTACCATCGTGACTGACATGTACAGCTTTAATAGGGGCATTCTTGTTGCTATTTTTATTGTTATGCTACTCCTTTTCCTTATTTATAAAACAAAGGAGTTGAAGCAGATAATTTCTTCCTGCTTTGAAAAGTTTTAATTTTAATTATAAGAGATTACACTTGCTTCATCTGTCACTGGAAAAGCCAAGGGACAGATCATGAATTACACAACAAAAGAGTGGCATATGCAGGTTGAGTAATGCTATGAAAAATTTTAGTATAATGTAAACCCAAAACAAATTTTGTTTTCCATCTCAGGATGTATTCAAAGTAACTACAACTTGAGAAAAAAATGTATGAATCTGTTACTAAAAATAAATAAATAAATAAAAACAACTCAGTTGACTATTCCTCTAGAGATGTACTTTCCCGAGTGTCATTTCTAGGAGAAACTTCTTAATGGCTCCTTATTTTCTAAGGGAAACATATCAGGGAGGCTTCTCTTGTGTATTTCTCCCAATTTCTTCTTTGCCTGATTTAATTGCTTACCATTCCTTATATAGCACTCCCTGGTTTAACTGTGCACCCTTACTGGGAATATTTCTCTTCATTTTCAGGTATATTGAGGAAAAATTGAGGATGAAAGAAAAGGTTAAAAATTTATAATTCTAGTGAACATTAATTTAAGTATTAGTCGAAAACAAAGTTTATGTTGATGTCAGAAAGGTTCTATCTGGAACTGTTCCTGGAGATTCCGTCTTATATTTTCAATTCTTTTATTCTTTGTAGGGATAAATTGATTATTCCATATACATTATCTGTGTGTATTTGTATTTATGTGTGTGTACATGTGTGAGTGTGAAAGAGACAGAGATGGAGAGGGAGAGAATATAAGAGGTAGAGGTAAACTTTCAAAAAAGATTTGGTTATTACAAACTATCAATAGTAGTTACAATTTCTAAATGAGTGTTTAACAATCATCAGTCCTTGCATATTCATTATGTGTTAATATGCAATCCCTCTTTTCATACTCACAAACACACAGTGAAATTGATAATATTGTTATTATAATATGCTACTGAGACACAGAGAAAGTAAAAACATAGAAACAAAGCAAAACTTGTCCAATTTCATAAAATAAGTCATGGAGCCAAAGTTTTATCAATCTGACAATAGAAACAGAGATCCCTTTAACTAACAAAATCCTTAATATTGCTTCCTACGGTATAATTGCACATTCCTTGGTGATTTAATTTGGAATACATTCTGAAACAATGGGGGCAGGTAATATATATATATACCTTTGCCTTCAGATGCTGAGGAAAATCCTATAGTGTTCTTGAGGTTTGCAAAACCATACCTAGGACTAGACCTAACCATTCCAGTGATTTCACCATTGCTATCTGTCATCTGGCTACCCATCACTATGATTTTCTTATATTTAGGTGTGTTTTTTTTTTTCTTTTGAGGGACCAGGACCTGGGAATGAACCCAGACCTCATATGTGGGAAGCTGGCGCTCAACCACTGAGCTACATCAGCTTCCCTGAGTTGGTTTTTTCATTTGTTTTGCTTGTTGTTTATTTTTGTTTTTTTCAGGAGGCACCAGGAACCGAACCTGAGACCACCCATGTTGGAGGCGGGAGCTCAAATGCTTGAGCCACATCCGCTCCCCCTGTATTTAGTTTTTGAAAAACACTAACAGCATCTTTTATATTCTTTTTATGTGTGTTGAGTCTTCCTTGCTACTACACAATCAGATTTGACTATCCAAATAAAAATTCTCCTACTGCTAAAATTTGAAAATTTAATAAGGGTGAAAATCACAGGCAGCCACAGGCAAATACTATTGAACCAGAGATTAGGTATGACCCATTAACATGTTTGTAATCTCTTTGCAGTTATAGAATCTCTAGCCTCTCAATTCCTCTTTGTATTTCTTCTACCACCTATCATGTCGTCAACATAATTCAATTGATTTTTCTTTGTATATAATCTGTTAAACTTTCAAAATCCAAATTTTTTCTCTTTAGGAAATTTATCTTTCTAAACATTAATACACATCTTTTAAATAAGGCAGCATTGTCTGGGCAGATTATCTGTGATTTTCTTGTTTCTGCTCCTATCCTCTGCTCTTCTTCACCATCATTTCACAATGATGCTGCAGTATATTTGGAATACTCAAAACATATTCCCTAATCCCCTCCCCAGAACTGTGAGGAACATATTCAAATCTGAGTATACAGCAACATACTAAGAAGCATATATACAACAAAAAATGTGGTTGTTTTATCATGTTACCTTCCTTCATGGTATACTTATTTTTCCAAAAAATTTTTGAAAAAAAATTGAGGGTGAAAGAAAAGGTTGAAAAATAATTTATAATTCTAGCAGATCTTAATATTTAAATATTAGTTGAAAACTAAAGTTTTTGTCAATTTCAGAAAGATTCCACAGACATTTAGAAAGAGAAAAAAATGTTAGGAAGAATTGATTCATTACAGATAATATATGTTTGCAGAGTAGCAGACTGTAACATATTCACCTCACATTGTTGAGAGTAAAGCAACACCCATCCACCAGTTCACTTACAAGTGCTAAGTGTAATGCAACTGATTTAGTTTCTTTTGCATTTAGTTTGCCACTTTATTTTTAGCTTGATAGCTGTGTAATTACCACAGGCCTATTACTGTGCATACTTGAAAAACTTTGTAATTAAAAATGCAAAATAAAAAATGCATTGAGTATTTTCTTCCCTGTGGTTTGATGTCACCTATATTACTTTTTTTTATAGGAGAAGTTTTAAGTTTGCAAACCAATCATGAATGAAATACAGGATTCCTGTGCACCAACACACCACCAATACCTTGCATTACAGTGGAACATCCATTACCATTGATGATAGAACTTTCTAAATAATTGTACCATTTTTTAACAGTATTTATATTTGTTATAATTGGTTAAAGATTATTAAATAGTTTTGCTTCCATTATTTATATTAGTTATATTTTCCCCGTTTACCAACTTATTACAACCTTGTATCATATTTCTTAAAGGCTCACAAATATATTCCTTTAAAGTAGTAATTTATCATTTGTGACATAAATGATAAATTGGAGGTTAAAGAATTTAGGCCAATTTATTAATATGTATGGCTGTTGTGAATGGTGAATTGTACAACAGCAAAGTGAATATTATTGACTTAGATTTTAGTAGAATTTAAAGGAAACTCTGTTAACACGTAGCAGGTTGATGTTCAACTATAACTCAATGAGATGATATGATTTCTCTAAGCTTTCATGATTTCCATATACCTGTGTGTGCTTAAATCCAAATAGTCATGTCAAGTTGACATTGAGAAACTCTTCCAGTGGAAAATGATCCCCATACAGGTAACATGAATCCCGGGGAATGGGCCTGGGTGAGGAGGAGGCATCTGTGAGAAAGGTGGTGTATTTTCTACTGTAAAACGCAAGATCTTAGAGATGAAATTACCAACTCTCTAACAGATTTTGCATTCTGTACATAAATATATTGCAGGCAGTATATCCATTTTTAGAAAATTTTGGTTGTTATTGTTCTTTAAATTTTAATTAATCCACTTGTTAAAGCCATGAATTTCCATTACTTAGCCTGAGAGTCTGTGGTCATGTAGTCATGTAAGCCACTTTGGTTTATAGATTTGTTCTTGAGTGTAAAAAGTGCAAATTTTCTTTCCAAGTGGAGTGGGTAGAGATTATAGATCACCTTTGTGGGTAAGCATCTGTTTATTTTCACCATAGCAATGAGGTTAACGTTCTTGCCTGCTGTCTGTATTTCCTAATTGCTACGTAGTCATAATTATGGGTAGAGTCCAACAAATTGTTGTTGAACAAAGTATAATTCTGAAGGTTAAAATTAGGATCATAGCAATCATCATTTGCCTTAGAGATGACATTTAGCCCTCAGAGAGCAAGACATAAATCCCATCTTCAACAAACTTATTGTCTTGCTGAAAAGATATCTCAATTCTTTGCAAAATTGCTCTCAATTCTAAAGAATATGAATGCTCAATGTTGTTGACGGAATCTGTTATACAATTTTTTAGAATTTAATCCTAAGATAATGCTAAACTAACATTCACAGATTTCTTTCCCATAGAACTTCTCTTGGTTCGACATTATTACAGTAAACTGTGTGTCTCTAAGAGTTTGTATAGAGTATAGAGATTCCCCATTATTATCTGATGAAGGACATCTTGTCTGCTCTCCATAATTGCAATTACCATCATTCAATACACTAATATTTTCTTAGGAATATAATTGATAAATATTGTTCTAGAAAATGGTTCATATTATACAACCTTTATTTGAAAATAACTTGTCAAAATATCTAAGAAGTTTCCCCAGAGTTTACTCAATAATTTCTTCATTTATGTGTCCTTATAACTGTATAATAATATATAACCCATTTCAAAAGTATTTCTTAACATTAATTCCTGTTTAAATGCTGATATTAATCCCCTTCTTTTACTCATGTTTAAATCTCCAGAACAAAGCAATGGATGATATCTAGTGGATTATAACTTCATGTTAGATTTGGGGGAGATTCCCTATCTAAGGAATATGCATAATGAAATGAATGTAAATAAGTAGTTCACCCTTTTATAGTTGAATTTGATGGCTATTTTTTAATCAATTTACCCTTTTTCAATTTAAATTAGTGCGAGAATGAGATTAGATTACATAACATTTAGGGCTGATGAATTATTTGGTTCTGTAGCATCCATCTCTAATGAGGGAGGATTAAAAAAAGGAAAAAAGGAACAAGGGGTAAAAGAATTTTTCTGAATTCTGTTAAAAAGAGATCTATAACCCTCCATAAATATCTTTAATTATAAAATATAAAAATAGCAAAAAGTATTGTTAACAAAGGCTGGTTAAGAAATAGTCTTGGACATTGGGCCAATGAAGTATTTAGTGTTATCATGTTTCAATCAAGATACTTTATATAATTGCTATATAACAGTGTCTATATGTTAATTCATCTTAGTTACCTTTAGAGAGACAGTTACCTAACAAGTTCACACACTGGAAAGATTCTTTGAAAAGAATGGCAAAGTGCAACCATAGAAATTTAATAAAGATGAAAATGACAGGAAAATGGATAAAGATATAAAAAAATAAATGAACAATTCTTGATTTTTTTTCACTTATTTATTTTTAGGTACCACAAAAGTTTTTAAACTACTGTCTGTTTAGAAATGTGAAATGCTCAATATTACTAATGTGACAGAGTTCATTTTCTGGGATTAACCAGTCATCAAGAGTGGCACATTCTCTTTGTCACCATTTTTCTCGTGGTCTATATTATCACCATTGTGGGCAATTTTGGTATGATCATGTTAATTAAGATCAGTGCAAGGTCAGTACAAGGTCAGCCCCATGTACTTTTTCTTTAGTCATTTGTCATTTGTCAATGTTTGGTTTTCTACAAGTGTCACATTTAAAATGATTGGAAACTTGTTATCAGAGACCAAGACTATTTCTTATGCTGATTGTTTATTGCAGTGTTTTTTCTTCATTTCCCTTGTCCATGTAGAGGTCTTCATCCTTGCACTAATGGCCTTCTATTGATAGATGGCAATCGGCAACCCCCCTGCTTTATGGCAGTAAAATGTCAAGGGCCGTCTGTATTAGACTGATTTCTTTCCCTTACACATATAGTTTTCTGAATAGTCTGGCAGCAACACTATAGACATATAGCTTTTACTTCTGTGAGAAAATTGAAATAACCACTTCTACTGTGCAGACCCACCTCTCATCAAAATGACCTGTGCTGGGACCTTTTTAAAAGAATATACAATGATCATACTTGCAGGCATTAACATCACATATTCCCTGACTGTAGTTACCATCTCTTATCTGTTCATTTTCATTGCCATCCTACGGATGCGCTCAGCAGAAGGGAGGCAGAAGACCTTCTCCACCTGTGGGTCCCATCTGACAGCTGTCGTCTTATTTTACGGGACTCTTATCTTCGTCTTATCAGATGACCCATTGAGAAGTCTGTGGAGCAGGAGAAAATGGTGGCTGTGTTTTATACCGCGGTGATTCCCATGCTGAATCTCATGAGCTACAAGGATGTGAAAGAGATCATGAGCAAAGTGATCAGCAAAACATGTTGAACAAATCAAATTTAAGTTGATTTTGTCTTCTATGCTCCAATAATATGTGCTTGTCAACACATTATTGTCTAGGACATAAGAAAGTTACACTAAAGACTTGTGTTTTGAAAGAGATATGCAAATTGCAAGAAAAAAATAGTAGATTGACTAATTCTTGCTGATGTAAATAGTGAGGGTTAATTAATACCACTGAATGGTACAATTGAACATGTTTAAAATGGGAAATTTTGAGTTGCATAAATGTTAAAACAATATAAAGTAAAAAAGAGATAATTGAAAAGATGTTCAGATACTAAGCTAAAATAAAATAGTTTTTCTTACTAAAAATGTAGTGGATGAATTTTACAAGTAGTTATAAATTTGCTTATTTAGAGGGTAATCTGTGGTGGAAAATTAATATATTTAATTATGTTACATAATATGATGTAAAAAATGATAGTCACTATTAGCTATGAAATTGTTTAAAGTTTCTTTCATTGCAGGGTGAGGTAGGACTCTTCAGAGATTTACTCTTTCAGAATTTGGAGAGTCAGTGTTATTATGAGAAATAAAGATGCCAGGGTTTGTGGTTAAATTGTGTTACTGTTTTGAGTTTTCAAATTTCAAATTAATTTGTGGTGATCTTGGACAAGTCACTTGTATCACATACAATTTTGTCGGCTATAATCTCTAATCTCTAAGACCTCTCTGATTTATAATTTCCTTACATCTGGATTGTTTTGGAAGAGATTCAAGTGATTTTACCATCTGCTGAAAATTCAGAA
>JAQZBX010065789.1:0-16254 GCA_029593785.1 Cabassous unicinctus
ATAATAATAATAATAGGGTGGGTTGGGGAAAATACTTTGGTTAGTAGTAATATTTTGAGGATGCTCTTTAATCATTAGTAAAAAATGTTTAACAATAATGCAAGGTATTGGTGGTAGGGTGAGGTATGAGAGTCCTAAATGATGTTATGTATGTTTGTTTTGTAAGTTCACAACTATTGCTATACACTTATTGTTTATGTATGTTCATATATGAGTGATATACTTCAATAAATAAAAAATTAAAAATAAATAAATAAATAAAAAAGCCAAAGCCTTTACAATGGCCTGCAAGACCCTTCATGAACCGGGACCTGTTACATCTCTGACCATATGTTCTGCCACCCTTCCCTTTGTTCAGCCCTCTCTAATCACACCCCTCTCTGAGCAGCTTCCTAAAATATGCCAGGTATGCCCCACCTTTGGGCCTTTGCTAAGGCTTTTCCAAAGATACTCTTCCCACCATTACCCTCAAGGCTAACTCCCATCCCCCTTCAAGGCCTTGTGCAAATGTTCCCTTCTCATTAAGGCTACTCTGACCACCCAATTCTAAATTGCAACCTTCCACTCCCTAGCAATCCTTATCTCCCTCCCCTGCTCTATTTTCTTTCCAGAGCATTTATCACTGTGGCTGTCATGAGAATGTGCCTCACAGACATCCAACTACAGGAACATAATTGGCCAATGATCCCAGCTGTTGCACTCTGAAATCCATCCTTGTGTTTGCACCAAGACCATGCTCCCAGGGCTTCACCCAGCCAATGACTGAGCATGACAGGAATGCTAAGGCAGGCTCCTTCCTGGGAGACAGGAGACTTCTCTGCTAGCCGACTTTGGTTTCAGGACTCTCTGGTGGCCTTGCCAAGTCTTCTTTAGACTGCACTGCAAGTTAGGCTCTTTCCACTCAACTCTGACTTGCACCACAGTCCGATGACTCTCCCAAACTTTCCAAGCTCCAGCCTCTTCTACTCCCCTCCCCATTTTCTCTCATATATCATTTCCCCTAGTAAAAACCCTGCACATTTAACCCATGTGGGCTTCTGATTCTCAGAGGACCCAGACGAACACAATCGCTTACTAACCTACTGTATTTCACGTGTTTATTATGTTTATCTTATATTGCCTACTAGGATATAAGTTCCAGGAGAGCAAGAATGTTATTCATCCATGTGCCTCAAATACTTAGCACACCCTGACACATAATAGGTGTTCAATAAATATGTGTAGTGTGATTGTATAATAAATGCTTAATAAAGATCAGCAATTATTACTATTATCAACTAAACAAATGAATAAACACATGATGATACCAAATCAGTTGTCACAACTCTGCTCTCTCCTAAATTCTCTGGTCCTCTTACTCTATCTAGTCGTCCTCCTACACTAAAAACCTTGGGATTTTCTTTAACAGAAATTAGTTTTGAGAGATAAATTGTTTTTAGGAAAAGATCCAGGCTAATAATTGGATGACTGCCCATCTGTTCTGGGCAGCAAATATGCAATTCTGACTGAGATGTTTATCACTACGGTTCTTTTATCTTTCATTTCAACCAGGATTTGCAGATACACAAAACCAAATTTTTAAAGATTTCATCTTATTTTAAATTTTATATATCCATACAATTGTAATCAAACCAGGCCACTTCCCCAATTCTCTAGCTCCCCTAAAAGGCTTCTTCGAGGACATCTGAGCAAACAGATACTAAAGCCTGAATTGAGAGTCATAGACCTGGTGGACTCCACCTTAGTGTGGTGTGGGCTCTTGGTTGGGTAGCTCCAAATGATAATGTGCAGAAGTCTTTTCTCCCATGGATCACTGAGAATCTCCTATGGGGTTCTGCTTGGCAATTTTACACCCAGCTGTAAGTGTTCTGGGAGCTAGTGGAGGAGGAGGCTGGGGATTCAACTCTTTCTCATAAAGAGTGATTTGACTTCCAGGCCTGTGCCTCACCTTGCCCCGTGCCCTGGGGCAGCCTGGTGAATAGCTGCTGTAAAGTCAGAAGCCCCAGGTTCAAATCCTGGCTGCTTTAGCTATGTGGCAAATAGCCTCAATTTCCTCATTTTTAAAGTAGGGATAATAGCACTTATCTTCCAACACCTTGTAAACTAAATAGGATGTAAAGCATTTGTCTATAGAAGCATTCAACAAATGTTGGCTATTATTGCTGATATCAAAAATGCAAAGGGAAATAAACCATGTGGTCAATGTTTGGATTGTCCTTTTAACCTCTTCAGTGGAATGTTGATGTGAAGGTGCTTGATAGCATCCAAACACATAATAATGAGATAGGTGATAATTAGGGTTAACTACATCCCAATTTAATTAAATAAATGGTAGGGAAAAGAAAACAAAATAAATTAAGAAAGATTCTGAGGCTCTGCTTCCACCTGAACTTCCTCGGGCTCTCCTGCCTTTTCTAAAGGATGCAGGGAATACCCACAGGAAGCATGTAATTTCAGTTGTACATACATTAGGCTGTGTAGAGAGAGTAGTTTCCATAACTCAGCACTTCTGAGTGGAAACCTCAGTCTTCAGCCTGATTCAGTTGTCACTAAGGTACAATATTATACAAATGAAATGAAACCAGAACGTTTATTCCCCGTTGATTTTTTTATGTGTTAAAATGGTCTCTAATGAAGTCAGATATTTAAATGATGAAAAACGAATGTGCTTACTGGAGACAAACCAATAAATGATTTTTTTAAATGCTGGCAATTACTACTAATTATGGTCCCTATCTTATATTCGGTATATTTTTCCCCAACCCACCCTATTTTGATGATGCTCTTGCATAGTTTGTAACAAATGTTTCACAACAATGCAAGGTGTTGGTGGTGGGGTGATGTATGAGACCCCTGTATGATGTTATGCATATTTATTTTGTAAGTTCACAATCTTTACTATACACTTATTGTTTATGCATGTTCATGTATGAATGATATACTTCAATAAAAAAAAATTTTTTTAAAGTCTGCAATTATAGAATGTCTCATTACACCCTCACTCTTTTCTCTTGCATAGCTGCTGATGTCAAAATGGGCACCTTCCTGAAAGCTGAGTGTCAATTCTGAACAAGGTCCAAGAAAGAACTGCCTTCCATAGAAATCCAAGTCAAGAAATAACAGAGGGTGGCACTTGACGTTTAAACCTCACTGAATACTGGTGGTGGGCCATATTCTTAATATAGTCATGTTAACACCTTTAACTTCTCCATGACCTAAAGATTCCAAAGTTTGAAACAAACTGCTAAGGGGGACGGGGGAGGGGGACAGACTGATGTAAATCTTCCACTATATTAAGTTTTAAAAGAACTATAGAATTTTTATTATTATCTAAAGCCAGTCGAAGGAAGAAAGGCAAGTAAGTGAGTAAGTGACTGGGCACTTCTGCCCCAGTCAAGGCGAGGCTCTTTCTTTGTAAATGCTGGAGCACGAGTACAGATAAACTAACTTTATACAAACACACACAGACCCACACATCCAGGGAGAGGTGTGTGCCGCTAGAGCAGAGGCTGTTTAAACACTCAGTATGTTGGCTCCCTGTGCCACTCCCAGAAAATAATGAATTGGGTAAGGAACAGTTAATAAGAAAATGTGCCTTGCTAACTGTGCATATTACAACAAAGAGCTGGCAGCTCCTGAAGGAAAAGGGCTTGTGCCGCTGCCGTTCAAACTTGTCAGTCAACTCGTGCCAGCAGCCTCAGCGTCTGCCTCCCCAGCACACCCTCATTTCATGTGTTTGTCTGGCCTGATCTGTGCATCTGCTCAGAGACGCTCCTGACAAGTCGGGAATTTCTCCTTTTCTCCACTGGTGTTAAGGACGGATTTCTCCCTGCTTCTCTTCTGTCATCCTAACTCCTCTCCCCAAGGAGGTTCCTTGCTTTATGGTAACTTTGGATTTCCTCCACCGTCTGCCTGTCCTTGATTGCTAGAATGGAAGAAGCTGAGCTGGTGAAGGAAAGACTCCAGGCCATCACAGTAAGTCTGCATACAGTTATAACTCATTAAGGTGGTTGCTTGGAGGAACAGCAGCCACGTTGCTAGCTGGCCAGCCGCTGAGGCCCTGCGAGGAGAGAAACAGACTGGTGGTCCCCACAGACCCATCTCTGCTTCTTTCTTAACCCTTGTGACCCTCTGTAACTCTCCGGCTTGGGAACCTGAGTGCAGGGCAAATGTTCTCCTTGATTTTCCCAAAGGCTGTGCCTACAATTTTAAACAGCAACCAAAATCTTTTAAGGCAGTTTAATTATCATTCACCTTCTAGGTACCTTAAAAGTGCAGTCTATTCCTTACATTTATATTTGAAGGACATGAGATCAAAACACAGATCCCCAACTTGGAAACTTTTTTTAGGCAATCACTGTGCAAAAAAAGTTAAAATTTAAGCAAAAGGGGAAGAGAAAAAGAAACAAACAAAAAAATGACCTAAATTTTTTTATTCCATAGTGTGGCAGTGGGTTCCAGAAAACCTAACAAAATTAAAATGAATGTTGGTGCACTTAAGCCAAGCGTTAAATAAGAGAAAAGTAGGTAAAAGCACGTATCAGATTAATTCTAAAGTATCAGTTTCCAGCAGAATCACAAACTGAATAAGATCCTGATAAAGGAATGCAGTGTATGAAATGTATTTGGAAAATATTTCGTTAATACCGGGAAGGAAAATAGTTGCATTTTTTTATGTTTGTTCTGGGAAAGGGTCAAAGCAAGAAATGAATTACTTTCCTTAAATGATCCAGCTTATATATGTATATATAAAAGCTTCTTTTTGGCAGTAACCTGGAAATCTGTGGTACACTCATTTATCATTATTCACAACCTATAATCTTTTAAGAAGAGAAAAAACCTTTGGAAATCAACATCCCAACTTCTCAGCACTTTTCTGCTGCTGAAATTAGTTGTCAGGAAGAAACAAGTTTGTTTTTTTTAATTCATGCTAAATCAAGGTGGGTGGAAAGATTTTTTTTCTTTCCTCTTCAAACTCCTATAGCATAAATAATTATGTTAATCCCAATTTAAGATATTTACTAAATGGATACAATGTCTCAGTTCCACCCAGAAAGCATTCAATAAATTGAAATGTTTTCTTAGCCAATGATAAGACCCCAGGGTCCGCTGATAAAGATGGCACTTTTCAAAAGGACAAAGTTTTTTTTAGTGTCAAACTTCTGATTTTTTACATTTTCCTTTCTTCAGAAAGCCTTGGTTTGGTTGTTTTGTTTTGTTCTTTTTTATTGTTAAACGCTGTCACAGTTTCAGCTGTCCTTCTTGAAGGGACAGGAACTCAGCTCTGCTCTGTTGTTTTTGGCCTGGACCCTTTGCATTACAGCTGTTGTCTAAAGGTTACTTTATTAGTCTGTGTGAATTGTAGGGGTATAAGCTCAGCTTCTTCTAACGCTTCTATCTCCCAATTAACTAGATGAAATCCTGTATCCAGTGCTATGCACAAATAGCCCCTTGTTCCTCATTCTCCTTTGTGGATTGGAACAAACCCTTCTTTAAACTTTTGTTACCTCCAATGCACATTATGACTCTCACTGAAACAGCACATGTTCTAAAGATATGGCTGCATACAGTTCTTCAGAAAGACTAAGAATATTCACAAAGAGTTCCAAATGCAAAAAGAGCTAGAACAAGAGCCATAAAATCTAAAAAGCAGGCAAGAGAGTATGTAGGTTTCTGTTTATACAGGTGTGAGTGGCTTTTTTGTGTGTGTGATGATAAAAAACTCCTTTTTGGATTACTCTATTAGCCTAAACATATCCCACTGGAAGGAATTAAGCAAATCTCAAGTAAGATCATAAGGGAATTTTATCTTGGAAGTAGTATATTTATATAAAGGCTGTGGGGGAAAAAATTTAAAGGGTTATGGGATCAAATTATCCGGTAACCTACTCCTGGCCAGGCTAAGGCCAGTCACATTTGTCACCACTTAGAGGAAAAAATGGAGCAGTGATGTGCCCATGGAAACAACACATCTCATCTCCCCTCTTGGACACCCTGGAAGATGCCAACTTTCTCCACCCCTGCCTTACCCAGGAAGCCACCTCAGCTATTCTCCTTCCCCTTGGTAAAAATGAAAACATATAATATCCAGAGAGTTTGCAGGGGATATTTCATTTTGTTAAGCACTTTAAATCATCAGAATCTCTGACCTAAACTAATTCTTCATTTTCACTGTTTTGCCCTTTCTTCTCCATACTGGAAATCATTTTTTGTATACTTTAAGAACAAAGTTATAAGGCAAGTGCCAGATGTACCCAGACACAGCAACTCACAGACTTTACTTTGGAAGAAAAAAAAACCTTTTACCCTCTAGGATCTATTTGATTTTTATATTAAAATTTGTTCCTCCTACTCCTGGCTGTGAAATGAAATAATCACAGTTGTGTTTATTACACCTGGTTTCAAGTGTTTAAAGAGTCATTATTTCCACTGCAAGGAATTTAGAGAACAAATGTATATGCCTCCAACTTGACAGAACCAAGTGCCAGTCTTCTTGTTCCTCTAAAAAAAAGAGAGAGAGATTAACACAGTAAGTGGATGGAATGTAGCACTTAGGCTCTCAAATTGAAAACTAAATGACTGTTATGGCACCATTCATTTCTCACAGCAGTAAAATGAATTTTAAATTAGTCAGAAGTTTTCTCCAAGACATGAAAGAGAACAAAGACAAAACTATGAAAGTTCATAGAAACAATTGCTTAAAAGAAGGTATTTCAGTATGGGGGGTATCAAATATGGATTCTATTTTACATAATTATTCTCATGTTCCATCTTCATTACTTTAACCAGGTACCAACTCTTCCCTTACTAAATTAACAAAGTACCCCTTAATCAGAGAGTTCGGTTTTCAACTATAATTCAAGAACAGGATTGCTTCAAACTGTTTAAATATTATATTTCATCTTTTAAAAAATCTCTTAAGGATATTTTCAGGTTGGAACATATTCTAACAAATAGCTGATTCGTATACAAAGAAGAGCTATTGAGGTAGACTGGTAATTCAGAATTCAGTTTTAATATTATCAGAACTGATGATACCAATGTCTCCATCATTCTCAGGAAGTGAGGTGAGAAATAAGTGTGTCACTGAAGCAGTTATTCCTCAGAGTTCCTCTCTGGACATAAACATGGCCTACCTTGCAGAAGAGTAAAAAAGGCCCACATGGACTCCCCTCAGAAAAAGAAATATTCCCTTAGGATTAGCAATATTCCATAAATTCTTGACATCCTCCTCCAGAAAGAATGCATTGTCTATCTCCATTCCTATGGTGACATTAGAAAATACTGTTATTAAAGAATATGGGAATGTTCAGACTAGAAAACTCCTAGATCTTAAACTGGCTAGAGATCATAGACTCCCAAAAGTACTGTTCCAGGGGGCGGGGCTGAGGGGTGAGCTCAGAATAATTCTAGGGAGAAGAGAGGTAAGAAGTAAGTGAAATTTTTATTTTCATCAAGGTTTATCCTTAACCATCAGAACTGGGTGCTATCAGTTTATTCATTGTTTTGTTACTGAGTACCTACTATGTGCCAGGCCTCATGCATTTAAGTGGAAAGAAGCAAAATAAGGGAAATGTGAATGTCAGGAGTGGGGGTGGGAGTGGGTTGCAATTTTTAATAGAGTGATCAGGGTGGGCTCCATAGAGAGAGTGACATTAGAGCATGGAGTTGAAAGAGGTGAGCTTCTGTCAAAAGTTAGACAACAGTGATTATCACAAGTACAAGCACCTGCCTAGGACTGACTCCATTTTGGAAAGGAGCCACAGAAAGTCCTGACACTGGAATTTGAGTAACAGAGCCAGATTTGCCAGCCAAAGCTGCTCGTGACGCAAAAAATAAGGGGCTCTCACATTTCCCCAGATCCATTCCATATTTCTTTCCACTGCCAAAGAATTTTCTCTCACCTTGCAAATATAGGAATTTAGGGGTCAGAAAGTTCTTCACATAAAACAGAAATCTACTCAATACAGAGGCCAGCATTGAAACAATCACACACACAAGTTCTAGTTATTTCTTTAGCAGTTGCCCCCGTCACTGGGAGCATCAGTCATGCCATTCTCTTTTTGTCCATATCTGGGATCTTCTAACAGTTAATAAGATAGTTAATGACCCAAAAGCAGGATATGCTACATAATTTGAAAATGTGCAAAATGAAAATGTGGGGAGCCTTGTTCAAAAAGTATGGAGAATTTCAAGATGGTGACAGTAGAGCATTAAAGTGCTGGACCCTTCTGTGCACAGAGCCCTGTGCAGCCCTGCTCAGGCTGCACTCCAAGGAGCCAGCCTTGCCTCTGTATTCCATGCTGGTCAAGTACATTTTTTCCTATTCAATCTACCAGCACAAATGAAAGAGTGAGACCAAGAGCAAGCCAAACTGGAGCTGAGAGCATACCTTAGCCTGAGTTTCAAGTTCTAAGGAATTCTTAAAGTAATAATGGCTAAAAGAATGCACCATTGTTAATCAATGTACCTCATGGTGTAAGACCTAAAGTACAGGAACAAGTTCTAATTTATCATGAGCATCCAAACACAGTCACATGCAGATGGGACATGGAGATGTAGGAATAGTCTAAATAAGGAAGCCCAGGCCAGAATGTTCAAACAACAAAGACGTCACACAATTTTCCACAATGCTGTACTGAGATTACCTGTTTCTTTCAGGGCGGAAAAGTCTTCTTCACACAAATGTGCTTAAGCCACATTTCTTTGCCAAATAAAATAGCCCACCCACAAAGAAGACCATGTGATGAGGTATAATAATTGTGATAGCTCATTAAGGAAACTGCTTTTTGATAACAGGGGAAGGTTTTTCCAGGGCGTTACAGAAGGATAATGCTACTTTGTAAAGCCCTCTACTAACAAGGATCCCCACGAACTTTCTGGACATCACTGTGTGGTCAAAAGGAAAAGCCACTTCTTTAGAAAACTCTGACTGAAACGAATTAGAGTCTACATGTCTGACCTAAACCAGTGGAGCATAGTTCAGTGCTAAAACTGAAACAAGACTTCCACTTCCTATTCTCCTGTAACATACTACTTAGCCTCTCTTAAAATAATGAGAATATTTTGATTTATTAACACAGTGGTGTCATTTTGGAAAGAGATTCACTGAAAAGTTGCTGCCCCAAGTGTTCCCTGATGAGGAACCCCGTGGGATGCCTTCTTTCCTAAGACACCTTATAGGAGCAGTTTGAGGGACTTCGTACTTACAGTTTTTACATAAAACATCAGGGACTGAGAGGATTCAGTCAAGGACTAGGTTCTCTCTGAAGCTCAGTATGGAAAGCAAGACTGGATTCTGTCCTAAGTACCAAGATTTCAATGAGCAACTGGATCAGTGATTGACATCAGGTGATACAACACAGTAAAATGAGCTACAACTGTGATGTGAAACCAGTCTATGCTAATGAACCTAGGATATAAAAAACATCTCCCGGGGGACCGATGTGGCTCAAATGGTTGGGCGACCGTCTCCCATATGGAGGCACCTGGGTTCACTCCCTGGGACCTCCCCGTAAAATTTAAAAAATGTATAGAAGGCACTCAGGCCCCCAGGCCCCCAGGCCCCGTGCACAGGTGCGCTGTCAGGCCCCACAAACAGGTGAACCCCCCCATGCCCTGCACATGGGTATGCTGTCAGGCCACATGCCGGTGTGCCATCAGGCCCCGCGGAGCCACGCAGCAGGATGGTGCCATAACAAGAGGGTGACACAGGGGAAAGCCAAGATGAGATGCGCTGAAAAACCAGCAACTGAGGTGGCACAGGCGGTAGGATGCCTCTCTCCTACATTGGAGGTTCCCGGGATCGAATCCCAGTGATGACGGGAGGAGAAGAATGAGAAGAGGGGGCAGGAAACAGACACAGAGAATTGCCCAGCGAATGGACACAAAAACAGCAAAAACGGGGGTGGGGGGGAGTTAAAAATGGATAAAAATAAAATAAATAAATAAATCTAAAATGTTAAAAAAAAAAAAAATCTCCCTAGCAAAAGGATTCTGAGATTAGTAACAATAATAGCAGCACCTGATATTTACATAGCATTTAACCTTAAAAATAATAATAATACAACTTTCACAGCCATTATCTTATTTTATCCAAAAAGTTCTCTGAATAGTTTCACAAGCAGGACTTATCATCTCTGAGATGTGATTCTCTGACCACAACAATGCAGTTAATTCTAATAAACAACAAAACTACAACCCTCACTCCCATTCAGAACTTCCTCAGATTTCTGTTGTTCAGTCTTACAGAGCTGGAAGTGGAACAGAGAGAAGACCCTATATAGGTTCTGCTTCATTTAACCACCTTTTCGAACCCAAACCAGCCTTTCACCCTCTGCAGTCTCCTCCCACCTTCCCCAATCTGCCAGGACTAGAAGTGGGAAGGAAACAATTGTATTGCCATTTCAGAAGGGTTTGGCATTGCTTTAAAATGAGTGGGACATAATTTCCTAGGAAGCATCAAATATTCCAAGCCTTTGCTACCTCTTCCCCTTCACTGCAGTCTCTTTACACAAGCCGGGACTTCTGAAGGGCAGAGACACCTTTGCAGCTTTCAAAGTTCCCCTAACCCTGAGCTCTACATTATCTGAGTGAGTGGGTGAATGAATGAATGAATGAATACCATCAAGCTAGAAAAAGGAGGGACTAAGGACCATCCAGTCAGCTAACAGATTTTGTTTTACCGAGGAAAGGGCTTTGTTTACCATGATCCCTTGATTATTCAGGGGCTGTGTTTTGTGTTTGTTGTTTATCTTTGTTTTGTTTTCTAGCTATTCATTAGAACAAACAAGAAAGTATGGGGAAAGGAATTAAAGAGTAGAACATAAACGGACTCTTTAGATAACAGTTAGAATTTGTTGTAATGTTGGGAAGGAAGACTTAAAATTATAAGTAAAATGAAGTTAGAAAATTTGTGCTTTTCAATTCACTCCATAATTAGGAGTGAAAATCCTGTCCCATATCCATGACTAACTTAAGAATTAGGGTATTTCAAAGCTAAAAGCAGAAATAATCACAGGGTCTGGAGACAACTCAGAGATTTCTTTTTCCACACTGCATCCAATGAAGCAATCTTTCTTACACCATGCTCAAGAAATGCTGCCCCAGCTTTTTCTTGGTCACTTCCAATACCAGGTAGATCAATATTTCCTAAGACATCCTATTCCATTTTAGAACAGCTCTCTGTGTAAAAGTTCTCATTTATAATGTGCCACAGTGTGGCTTTCTTTCATTTCCACCCAATCATCATGACTCTAGGCACTGAAGCTATACAACTTTGGTTTTTTTAGATTTCTTTCTTCATATCACAGGCCCATTCTAGACACTCTCCAGAATGTCAGTGTCACTCTCAAAGTTTGGTGCTGATGGTTGAACCAGACAGAATCCCTTGATGCTATAATATCCTTTTTTTGGAGAATCATATTTCTATTTACATATTCAGGAAGCAATAGGATGTTGTATAAAATACATCACTTTTGCAGTAATAGAAAATTAGGTTGAACACCAGTTCCACCACTGGACTGACCAGAAACTTGGAAAGTTAATAAACTCTCTCATCCTCAACTTTGTCATCTCTGAAAATGAAAATAATTATACTTAATTTGAAAGTTTGTTAGTCAGTTACATAATGAATATGCAAAATTAATAGCTTTCTGGGAAAAAAAAAAAAGTAGTAATTAGGAAATACAATGTGAAAATATCCCATTCCCAACATCTAGAAAATAAAAATCTTTTAAAACATAGAAATAACTCTAACAAGGAAATGTGCAGAATTTATATGTAGAATGCTAAAAACTTTACTGAGAGACATCATTTATGTAACTAGAGGACACACCATTCCTGGATGTGATCTTTGAATGCAGAAAAGCTGCCATTTACTCCAAATGTATTTGTAGGTTTAATGTACTTCCAGAATCTCTAAGGAGTCAATCTCATTCACTGCTGGTAGAAGCGTGAGGTTACTGCAATCTCATTGAAGTTTCAGAAACCTCAAAAACTATTTTATTCTTTGACCTAGAATTTCATGACAAGGATATTATCCTAAGGAAATAAGGGATGCATAGAAAGATGGTTGTCCTAAGATGTTCACAAGAGAGACTTTCTAATAGTAAAACGTGGAAACAATCTAGCTAAATAGATTTAGTACATATATATGATGGAATAACATGCAGTCATTAAAAACAATAATTTAGATGACTATTTAATGACATGGAATATCATTATGTTCATGATATGCTGAAAAAGCAAGTAGATAAATTGCAATGTGTAACATAAAAAAATCAATCCCAATTTTATATGAACTATAATATATAATGCAGTTATAAGTAATATATAACTGTATTAATCTCTGATTATCTCTGGATAGTGATCATTATTAGTAAGAGTAACTTTTTAAATTCCATCATGACTTATAGTATTTTTTTGTTTGTTTGGTTAGTTGGTTTAATTTGGTGGGGAGTGAGGAGGGATAAGAAATTTGTTGGGTTTTTTTTATTTTGTTGTTATTGGAATTTAGAAAATGATTCCAAAGTCCAACTGGGAAAATAAATTGCAGTTATTAATCAAGATATGTTTGACAAGAGTAATAAAGGGACACTTGTCCAACTTAATGCTAACTTTCCTCATTGTTCATAATCTAAATTAAGTGGGATTAGTTCCAAAATCAATAATCAGAGAAACTATACATATAACCTAGAACCAGACCCTAATGTACACAAATAAGTAAATGATAAAGCTTACACATTAGATCAATAAGAAATAATTCTCTGATAAAAGGTCAGATAATTAGTTTAAATTTTTGGAAAAGAAAATAGTAGATCCTGAGTATTTATCACAAATCAAAATAAATGAGCTGGATTAAAGAGTGAGATTTTTTTAAATCTTTAGAAAACTGGAAGATAATATCAATGAGCAATTATTTCACTTCAGATGATAAAAGATATTAAAAACACCAAAGCAATAGAAAAAAAAAGTTTACTATTTCAAATAAGCACCATAAATAAAATTTAAAGGCAAATAAGAAAAGGTATTTACAACTCAAACTACTGTAACTTAAAGAGCTCTTAAAATTCAATAAGTCAGTCATTAATAGGCTTAACAGAAAAATGGGTAGACATCACAAATAGGCAATTGAAAAAAATCATTAATACAAATAGCCGAGAAAATTATAAATAATATTTGAACTTAATAATAACTAAAGAAATACTCATTAAAGCATCAGCGTGATATTTTTCACCCTAATTGCTGTGTTTTTTTTACTTGTTATATTCATAAATAGTAAGGATGAGGTGAGGGACACTGTTTTATGGAAATATAAGTTAAAACATACATAAAACATTTTTCATTGAAGTATTTAGGAATCTATTCTAAGGAAATAATCAGAGAAGAAGATAGAAAATTTATATACAAAAAAGTTCATTGCCCAACTACTTATAATAACAAAAGATTGGAAATAACCTAAAAGGTTGGAAAAAAGAGAGAATGAATACACAAATTGCATTATATCAAGCAGCCATAAGTTAATTTTTTAATAAAATATAATTACACGGGAAATGCTCATGACATATTATTAAGTGAAAAAGATAGAACACAAAAGTGTGGGCATGGGCCTCCTTGTGGTGTGTGCACAAGTGTTTGTGTAGGCAAATATATCTGTGGTTTGGGTGTATTGGGAAAAGATTGGAATAAAATGCACCAAAATGTTGACAGTAGTTATTACTGAATAGGAGTCCAGGTGATTTTTATACTTTTCTTTAAAGTTGCCTGGATTTTCCAAATGTTCTACAATTAATATATCATAAAATTTAATAATTTACATTCGTTAATAATAAAATTAATCACTAATTTGGGTCCATCATTCCTCTCAGCCAAAATGTTTCAAAAATCTTTATTTGATCTTTTATTACAGTGCTTCCCAAACCTGGCTGATGATTAAAATTGCTTGAAGTGTTTTTTAACAATAAATCATCCATCACACCCTTACCCCACCCTTGAAATCCTGATTCAGAAAGTTGTCTCAGCATGTTTTTCTTTGTATATTTGTTTGGTTTAGTTTTAGTTTTCTATCTGTCTTCTTACAGGACAATTGCCTTTAAAAAACAAATAAATATTCCTTTCTGTTTACATTTCCACAAAATCCCAAAAGAATAAAGTAAAAATTATTGTCAAAAGTGTGCTTAAATCAAGATATATTAAATTCCCATGAGATAGACGTCTTTGTTCCTCAGCTTCTTCATTTAGGAAATGGAGATAAACACGGACCTTACCTCATAGAGATTTGGAGAATATTGAGTGTTTTGAGACATATATGTGCTCAGAATATTTCCTGACACATAAAAAGGATTCAATAAATGTTAGCTGTTATTATGAACATCATAATCATCGTCTGTGGACCGTGAAAATTTAAGCAAAAAGGAATCATTCATTTTAAATTATTTGTTTCTAATAATCCAATGATGTCTTCTAGATATTCCTTATCCAAATACAACAGTCTGTTTTAATTCATTATACACCTTTGCCAGGGATTAACCAATAAGCTCAACAGTCTTTATCCATACTTCACCTTTTTCCCTCTTCAAAAAATTGGGCATTTGCCACTTCTGGTCTTACGATATCTCTTCTCTTCATCCACGATTCCAAGGAGATTATTTGACAATACCTTTCTGTCATGTCTATTCAATTTTCTCTTCCCTGAAATGAAATCTGTCAGAGACTGAAGGCTAGAGCAGCTCTGGCTTTTGTATTCTAGTTCCTCTAGGGCTTCAATTTCCCCTTAAGCATATTTGTTCTTCCCTTTGCAGGATCAAGATTACTCTCTTCAATCAAAAATAAAGAAGCAAAACAGGAGTGGAATAGTTCTATTTTATCTCTGTCATGTTAATATCACACTATCTCATCAGTGGTCTTATCATTACCTTTTTATCTTTTTGCTCTCAGCATAACTTAAATATATATATTCTCATATATGTATATAGAGATATGCTATATACATTTTGTACTTTCACTGTTTTTCACATGCATCACATCTTCACATCACCCTGGATTTTTACCTTATTTATCCTATTACAAATAGGTACCGCACTATTATCTTCATTCTTGTTTGCATGAGCTCATCAGAGAGACCTCTGTGTTAATGTTTGGTTTGGTTTGATTTACAGTGGCTTTCTTTTCCTACTTGAAATCATTCTTCAGTTGTGTATCCATTTTTCCATAACCCATCAAATATCTTCCCTCTTGAAACGTTTACCCCTAGAATTACATTTATTTTCCCCAAAAACTTTTACTACCTCCAACTATGGCCAGTATTCTTTTCTTGGAATATTGTGGTATCATATCCCTTTCTTTCACGGTTCAAGGTCACCATTACTTGCGCATCTCTAGCCAGCTTGCCTTGTTGGTAGTATTTAAATTCAGAACACAGGTTTTATTGTGGGTCTTTTGAGATCCTGAGCAATGAAAATGTCAGCAAAGCGAGGCATAGACTTTTAAGATACTCTGGTTTTAGCAAAATTAATCTGAAAACAATTATTTGACTAATTGAAATCTCTCCTCATTGCAATAATTTGCTCCTAACAATTTTGTCAGTTGATTTAGGAAAACAGCATCTATACCCTCCTTCTGATCAAGTGGTATCTAGTATAGTAATGTAAGATTGCTTCTCTTTTTCTTTATTTTTGTGCTTGTCTAAATGCCCAGGACCATGCATTTTCTTTCTTTTGTGGAGATGGTGAGGAGAAGTAAAAAGAGTCCTGAACTGGGAGTTAGAGGGTCTGCTTACTGATTCCAGCTCTACCACTATATAGCTGTGAGACCTTACGCAAGTCATTTAACATCTCAAAGTCTCAAACCTCTTCTGTGTAAAATAAAGTCTGAACCATAAGATCACTAAATGTCTTACAACTCTGAAATATCATGAGGTGGTGATTCTTTTCACATAGTTCTGTATTTTTGCTTTTAGCAATCTGATTATTTGGAATAAGGTGTGCCCTTCTATTGCACCTTTCTGTCATATGTCCCAATTCACCAAGTTCTATTATAAATACTATCTGATTGACCCTAAAATAAACTTCCATGTGAGTTCCCTTCCTTCTCATGCCCCTTAAATGTAGGTGCTTCATGATGTGTCTACCCTTGACCTCCTCTTTTTTCACAAAAATGCCTCCCGTTGTACTCACACAGACTCTGGGCCTCAGCTATTCCTTCTAA
Organism: Cabassous unicinctus; assembly: GCA_029593785.1. NCBI lineage: Eukaryota > Metazoa > Chordata > Mammalia > Cingulata > Chlamyphoridae > Cabassous > Cabassous unicinctus. Next base: position 16,207 of record JAQZBX010065789.1, read on the forward strand.
AACCTACATCCTTATCTCTATCTTTGACTCCTCTTCTGATCTCTCTCC